>OX243814.1:48607779-48755279 GCA_945859605.1 Lumbricus rubellus
GCACGGTTTAGGCCTTTAGCAACGTCCTTTTGAAGCGGCGCTGAAATGAAGGTCGCCGAATTGAATACGCGCTGAAATGTGCGGCGGCGAATTGAGGTCGCTGAAATGAAGGTCGCTGAAATGTGCGCGCTGAATTCAACGGATACCAATGATGAATAATGATGATGCCGATTGTAGCCTACATGATAGCAATTCAATTGTAAATATGCAAACGGAAAGTGCAATCGTTTCCATTTTACACAGTTATATTCAGGTGTAGCAAAGGCAACTTTTCCTCACTCTTATTAACTGATACGACGAAAAAATGTTTTTCGATCCACTTTAATGATGATGCCGATTGTACATGATGGCAATTTAATTGTAAATATGCAAACGGAAAGTGCAATCGTTTCCATTTATAGGATGACGCAATACATGAAAAAATGGTCGGAAAATGATCCATCTGACTTCATTGTTCGCACATGTCAGCTGCTTCCAAAGTCCTGTCGAGCTGATGTTGATGAGCACACGTCTATCAATGACTCGAGCGCGCATTGGCGTTTGCCAATGGCGTATTCCGTGAATTGTGGCAGCACTGAAGAGTTCTATATCCTACCGCTGAAATCTTGCATCGACGACACTGATGTATTAGAGTACGAAATTGACGAGCTAGCTTTCGCAGGAGACTTTCCAGTGTTGCCAAATGATTTAACTCGCCTAGGAGATACGATCAAATGCTATAGGATTGAGCGATACATCAAATATCCAGGTTTTGTTCGACCCATATTCTTTGGAAAAATGAACTATGACTGGAGGCAGAAAAAGTACGAATTCGTTCATGAAAGTGTCCTAAATCAATTCCTTAGGCTTGATAAAGCTAAGCTAGCAGCCAATATAATATGGACTAATAAACGTCCAGGTTGGCCACCAACTACTCTGAGTGGTCCAGCAATAACGTATAAACGTACAACATACTGTGCAGGGCATGATACAGTCAGAAGCGTATGGTGCCCGGAGTGGCCAAAAGAAGCGCACGATTGGCCTACGCGACCGAGATGCTACGGATGGCCGACGACCAATGCAATCTCCGAAGTTGTACGACATGGTTGTCATGTTGTATACGTACAGCATCGTGCATGTAGGGACGATGCGGGACAGTGGAGATTGTCATTTTCTGTGGCGGAAGTTATTTTGCTTCAGAGTTGGACCAAGATTCAGCAGATTGTCTACCACTTGCTCAGATTTTTCGCAAAGAGAGAATTAATACAAAAGAATTGTCCAAAACATGACGAGATTTTCTGCACTTATCACATTAAGACATTGATGTTATGGGCTTGTGAATATACTATATCACCTGAACGGTGGGATTCCTCATCTGTTATATCAATCTGCAGTGAATTGTTAAATATTCTCTCAGAATGGCTGAAGATGAGATACTGTCCGAACTATTTTATACCTGAAGCAAATTTATTTCATGAGCTTTTTAGCCCACAAATTTGTGAAAGGATTAAAAGAAATCTGGATAAATTTTGCAATTCTAGAAATCTTTGTGATTGGTTCGTGGAAAATTATATCCTGCCGTTCACTCGAACGCACATCGAAGTTACTCCCACAGAGAACACAAAGAAAGATCATCCTCATTTTATGGAATTTTTCCCAACTATCGTTGAATTATTAAGGAAAGCGAACAAACAAAGAATGCTGAATAAGGTGTTTGAAACCGGATTTGTACAGTGTAATTACTTTCAAGCTCACTTACTTCAATCAAAAGTAAGAATTAAGCCGAGGTCCGGTTTGCGTGTTGCACTTTATAGCAGAAAATTGGTCTTGCTTAGAGACGCTGAAATGCCATTACTACCAATGCCCGAAAATATTTCGTGTTTCACATATTTTCATACAACATTGTTTAGCTTACATGCTGCATGCGCTTTAGGCTATGGGCAAATCTCATGGGAGAGCGAACTGTTTGCCGAATATTTCAAGGGAATTTTCATGATACCTAAATTTGTAAGGTGTCAGTATCACATATTTCCTAAACCTGTGACAACTGAAGAAAGTATGTTTCAATTTTTGCGAGCACAAGATTTTATGGAAGATCTGACTGGATCAAATAGCCGCTCAGAACATCAGCTGATGTCTCTGTTGTCAAAAGAGCTCCTTAGAAATGCTTTAAAATGTGACGATTGTCAATCCAGCAACGTTGACCCTGCCATCATGGTCTACTTGGCTGCTCTCCATTCTACCGCATCAGAAAACCAAATAGTATCAGACCTTTGCTCCATAGTCTTGATGGATGAAACGAACAACAAGAACAACGAACTATTGAATGCAGGTTGTTTGTTCTTTATTGACGATGTTGTTAGAATCGTTGGATTGTGTTTGCTCTGCGAGAAGCTTAGTGGGAAAATGGAAATTAATGAGAAGCAGATTTATCTTGATTTACGTCTGACACCAAAGGTGTTTGCCTACTATCTGACTGGTGGAATTTCTGCGAAATTAGAACGATATCTGTCCAATGTACAGTTTTCGATGGACAAAGCTTGTTTACTTTTATCAAAGCGAAAGTTTCCTGCTTCAGTGATGTCAAATATTTTTGTCAATACCCGCAGGCAGTGTATATACCGCAGAAAGACCTCATTAACTGAACATGCAAATTTACGTGCGAATCGTTTGAAAGGCAAAGAAATAGTAATTGATCTTCTATTCGAATACGCATTTGAAAATATGACACTGTTCTACAATGGAATTCACAAAGACTTTGGGATCCAGTGCAACACAGTTGACTGCTATCGTGCTTTATATCTTTACAAGTGTCGACGATACGATGAAGCGTTGCAATTATGTGAGCGAATACTTCATAAGCCTGATTTGAACAGCAATTTGAAGGATTTTACATTTGCGAATGTTTTAGTGACACCACTGTTTGACTGTTTTTTTGATGAAGATGTACAGTTTTTGCTTGGATTTCAGACACTATTTCTTTATTTATTATCGTTAATGTCCAATGGCGATTTACGGACTTTTGATATGGCGGCGTTTATCGCTGGTGTTGAAAACTGTAAACATTATATCTGGCACCCTCGTGGTCTTCAATCAGTCAAACCCAACTATTTACTTGGGTACCCTCTGGGTCTTCATTCAGTCAAACACAACTATTTCCTTAAACGACATTTCCTTGCACAATATTTGAAACTTAGATGCTTTGTTGATTGTAAGAAACGGTACGCAGAAGCGATGAATGAATTTGCTACTATGAAGATTTGTCTTCCCTTTGAGAGCACGATTCGTCATTTCATTCTACGAAAACTTCATCCAATTCAGAATAACTCAATGAAGTTCTTGTCTGCGAGACCTGGTTCTGTGTCATACGTGAAGCTGAAGGCTGATACATCTATCGAAGAAATGGTGGGATCGCGAAACTGATCTCCAGAACGACACGTGAGACTTTGGATTCGCAACATGGTGGCGTGTTAACAATCGCGTGCTTTTTCTGGTTTTGTTTACAGTGTTCAACAACGACAATCTTACTCCATTAAATGTCAACATTTCGTATCCAGAGAATTATCTTGTCGTTCGTTTCAAGTGGATTTGTAGCAGACGTTTTCTTTAGCTTGAATGACTAGGCCTACGTCACTGCGAGATACAACAGGTCATTTTAAAGATATTTAACAAAGCCAACCTGTCGAATTTCATGCTTCCGGAAATCTCTTATGATGTTTCCGTGGTGTAGCTGAAGCATAGGCGTAGGAGACGAGGGTCCAGAGGGGCAAATACCCCCAAATTTCGGGCAAGTCTGATTTTTCGGGCAAGCAGACCCGGAAAATAACAAAGTTTTTAAATTTTACTTTTTTCAGGGTCTTCTTGCCCGAAAAATCAGACTTGCCCGAATAAAAAAGGTCGTCAGACCTTTTGGGCACAAAAGTAATGGGAAATTTCAGAAGATTTCGGCCGGATGACTACAAAAGGTCGTCAGAATTTTCGGGCAAACGTAACGGGAATTTTTCTTAAAATTTCGACCGGATGACAAAAAAAATTTCGGGCAAAATTCTCATTTTTGCCCCCCCCCCCAACACTGAAATGTCTCCTAGGCCTATGAGCTGAAGGGACTACTTTGTTGTATGTAGCCTATTGAGAAAACTCATCGCTGATTGGACCTAGTCAAAGGTGACCCAGGATTGTGTTTGGGGGGTTATATGCTCAACCTTGAGCGAGTCAAAAAGCAACCGCGTCGATATGTACACTACACACTGTAGCACAGTTTTCAGGCAACGCATAGGCCTACTATAAAATTTAGTATGAAAAATCGTTGCTTCTGTTCTATTATATATGCACTAGCTGGGGTACCCGGCGTTGCCCGGGAAATTTAGGATTCGACCCGCTCCAGCAACAACCCAATCACACCACACCTCTACCCCAAACCCCCCACCCCACCCCGTACACCCACCCCTCCATCCGCACCGGCTTCACTTCTCCAAGCCACCTCCACCCCATCCTTACCACACCCCCACCTCCACCCCACCTCCACCTCCACCCCGTACACCCCACCACCCGCCCCGCTTCGCATCTCCACCCCTCCACCACCCCCAAACCTCACCCCACTCCACCTACACCCCTACTCCACCCCAAACCCCATCCCGTCCACCCCACCCCGTTCACCCGCCACATTCCACTTCTTCCACCTACCACCTCCACCCCACCCTACCCTCATCCCTACCCTCCACCCCACCACCAGAACCTTCAGCCCAAGCCAGCTTCCACCCCACCCACCCCGTCCACCAATCCACCAACCCCCACCCCATCCCCGCCCAAAAGCCCCCACAACACTCCAACCTCCAATGATACGCCATCGGCGAAATTTTGTTTTTCGGGAAAATTTTTCCTCCCACCCCACCCACACACCCACCCCAAACTCACCCACCCGACAACACCCCAACACACGTTATGTGAATAGCCGTGAAGCTATGGCTTTACCTCCACTGGCTGGACCTGACGGTCCTCTCTCTAGATGCAAAGTTTCAGATCAATAGCTGGAAAACTGCCAAAAAATAGCCCTTCAATTTTTTTTGCCCCACTAAACAACGCCCTGCCCCACCAGGCCCCTGCGGGGCGAGGTGTGTATTGGCTGGTGGCGAGGTGGTCTTCTATCTATCTGCAATTTTTCAGGTGAATAACTGTGAAACTATGGCGATGGTAAACAAATATGGAAAATGGAGTTTTCGCCCCTCCCCCATTCTCCCCTGGTTGTAAAGATTCGCGAACTCCTCCACTGGGTGGACCTGACGGTCCTCTGTGTAAATGCAAAATTTGACATCAATAGCTGCAAAGAAAATTTCTCCAAATGTTTGCCCCCCCTCCTCCCAAACAACGCCCAGCCCCACCCGGCCCCTGCGGGGCGACGTGGGTGTTGGTTGGGGGCGAGGTGGTCCCGGTGGCATATAGGCATTCCGTACCCGAATTCGTAGCATTGCAAGCCATAACGCTTTTTCATTGGCCGGTTCCAGATTATGAATATTCATAACCAATGACGTGTTTAGTGCCTTCTCGTGCGCTTTTGTTGCTGCTGTTGTTGGCATATGGCCGATTGCGGTGCGCTTAAAGTTATAAGGAGTTTGCCATTCTACATGTAGGCTATAGTGAAGTAATCGAAAGTGTGAAGGTAGACTACTAATCAGAGCAAAAATAAAATGCAAAGGTTGCGCGTTGTTACGTGCGTGCCAGCGAATATGTCATCCACCAACTCATCGCTTCAATAATACGCTGTGGTCAACAGCTATAATTATGTGATGCATCAGGCGTCTGCTTCGTTGAATCAACCGCCTCCTGCGATACCAAAAATCAAAACTGCGCTACAGAAGTAATTACATTAGATTTGATTAGACTTCAGTTGCCTAAACTCGCACCAATTGAAATTCGTGTTCCACACATTCCCATTTGTAACTTTAAAAGCTCTAGATTTAGCCAGTTTTCGTGAACTGTCTCATTTTCCATGCCTACTGTTCGACAACCAGTAATATTTCGAGCTTAAGTACAGTAGTTCATGTCAATCTCAGTTCTAGGCCTGAGTGAAAATCACCCTAAATTTTAAACCTATGTGCAGTCTATGCACAATTTTATTATATAGCCTACAGGCCTAAATACGTTTTATTAAGATGTGTGACGGTTATCTTCATTCAAATTATTCAAATTTGATTATTTTGAATCATGAATCAGAACCCTTTGCATCCACGTTCACAGACCTTCTAATTCCACGTTCTGACTTCCTGACATGAATAGATTTGTAGAAACACTTCTGCACAGTTAAAAACTAGCAAAAAAGGTCATTATTCTCCGATTGGAAGTAATTTACCATGGATGATGGGAAAGGAAAGAAGGGGTTGTCCATGGCGCTATGCAGTTCTAAAAATTCCTTAAACAGTCCTGTAAGAGTGAACGTTACTGCTGAATTATGAAAAGCCTAAGTAGGCCTATGAATGCAAGTAGCCTAATGGTTTTACATAATAGAAAGGCATTATTTTGCTATAAACATCAGTGTTACTCTGTTGTCATTGCTCATCAATAAATAATATTATTTTTATTCAACAATACGGTTGACAGGCCGCAAAATATATAGTCTAATGACAACTTGTCACCATTCAGACATTGCGAAGTCCCGACATTTACAGCTTGACCTACATGCCAATTGCTTACATTTTAAATACAATTATTAAACTAAAATTGGGTGTTTAAAATTTTGGGTGAGGCAGTATAATAATAAGTTTCGTCCATTCAACAATCCGGTTGAAAGACCGCAATCGGTTAAACTGTTAAAGTGTACAATTATGCAGTTGAAACAGTTTGGAGGAACTTAGATTACAGAACACATAATTCTTAGCTATACTATAGCTGAACAGACAGCCTGCACTAGGCTACATGGAGCTAAAAGCACTTAATTACAAAGCATATCCGCCCAATAATAAATCACGCAACGCAGCTTTATCCCATTATATGCAAACCTGTTTTGGTGTAGGCTATCTATTTATTAAAGCACTTTATAAATCTTAGCAGGTAACTGCCATAGCCTATAGCCTACTAGGCCTAATGGACGCAAAGGCTGCGAGTTATTATACAAAATAGCCTAAGATTATTGATATTGCCAACGCAAGCCGCAAAGTCTGTAAACAAAACGTGCTTAATGATGTCACTGGTTATGAATATTCATAATATGGGATCGGCCAATGAGAAGGCGCTTAAGGCTGGCAATGCTACGAAATCGGGTACGGAATGCCTATATGCGTCCCGGTGGCACACTATCTAGCTGGAGCTTTTCAGGTGAATAGCTGTGAAACTATGGCGATGGTATAAAAATATGGAAAATGGAGTTTTTTTGCCCCCCACCCATTCTCCCCATGGTGGTAGGGATTCGCAAACTCGTTTACTGGGGGGTACCTGACGGTCCTCTGTCTAAAGGCAAAATTTGACATCAATTGCTGGGGGAAATTCCCCCCCCTTAAAATGTCCCCCATCCTGGCCCATGGTGTTAGAAATTCGCCAACCCCTGCACTTCTTAAGTCTGATGGAACCCTGTCTGGGTGCAAAGTTTCATATCAATAGCTTCGAAACTGTGGGCGTGCATTCTGGACAAATATATAAATAAGCTTAAATATATATACATCCTTCCTTATAGATATAGATAACTGAACACTTTCCAAATAAAAAGCATCTGCTAGCCTTGTGACTGCACAATTCTGTGCCTTTTACAATAGGTACTCCCGAAGTTTCTCTGTTTCTTCTTCATCGCTTACTGAAAATTTTGTCATCTGCAAATTTATAAGTAGGCCTAATATTTCTAGATTTGCAGACGGCACGTAGCTTTGTGATTGAATTACATTATCTGTGTCATTAATGCAGATAACGAACAACATTAACTCTGTCATCTTTGTAGAGTATTTGCTGCATACACCCACCATTTTTCGTCTAGGCTACCTGAAAGCAAGCTTTGAATCTGTGTTAGAGTAGCCTACCTACCATCGCTACCCTCCAATCCCGCATATTTGCAACTATTTGGCCAGCCTTTCATGGGGTATTTATCGAAAGCCTTTGCAAAATTAAGGTAATTTAGCATCTGCAGGTTTTCCTTCATCATTCCTCTCATGGACTTCACGAAAGAATTGCAAGACTTTTGTCAAACACGAAGCTCCTGTACATAGAACATCAATGTTGACTCCCCTTAATAATATTAATTTACGTGCGGCATCAAATTATCCTTAACAGTTCTTTCTATGAACTTCAGTGCCGCTGGTTAAAGATAAAGTGACTAAGCAATAGTTACATAGTTCGCTGCTGTTTCCATTTGACTAATGATAATATTATGCTATAAGGGCGTGTCTCGATTCCCTTGGTACATCTCAAGTTTGAATTGATTCCTTGGAGATCTATGCTAATGTCTCTTCAATTCCGTCCCTCAATTTATAGTCTTTATCAATTATTGATAAAGTTTGTAAACTTACAAGAACCGATTTACTACATTCAAAAGTTTTTGCATAAAGTGAGTGACGAAATTGGAGAAACAATATTATTGTTCCACCATATCTTCCTTAGTAACCATTACCTGTGTTAATTCTCTTCCACTAACTCGAATCTTTTGATAAACTACTCAAGACTCTCCTCTTTGGCTGACTGGAGTGCCTTATCGGGAGCGCCTCTGAATAGTCACTTTAAAGGGAAGTAGCATAATGCCGTAGATGGATATAGTGGGCCTACATGATCCTGATCTAGTCTATTGTAAGAAATGTCACATGTAAATAAAAGTCCAAAAATCCACCTTAATAATTATTCTTACATCGCATGTTAGAAAATGCATTATTTCATTTGGAAGGGGGGTATTCAAAGTTGAGACGTAAAAGCAATTATTTTCAGTAATATCTCTTCTGTCTAAATTTGAATTGGATGTCGGCAAAGTAGGCACAATCATGCCAACTGTTATCAAAGATAAAGAAAGATAGGATATTCCATGAAGATTATATCCTGACTGGCTGGTAGCAATAACATGTGTATCAATAATGCGCAGCAATTTGGTCATTCGCCTTAAATTTACATTGCAATTGCATATCTGGGCCTACTGTATTTAAGTCCTATAAAATACTATCTTTATGGATTCCTATTATAATCCATTCAAATCACAGTCTATCAAGTTTTCTAGTCCTCGAACAAGCTTAAGCTGACAGTTGCAATATAGTAATATGACGAAGAAAGCAATATTTAACCCTTATAGGGTAACCCCTTTTCGGTTACAGTTGTTGGTAACCGGGGGGTAAAAAATTACCCCCAATTTATTTTCGTCAAATCTATGGAAATGTTTAACCAATTTCGGTCCTGTTTAATTTATCTGATAGACAAGGACATTGTTGAACGTAATGAGTAAAAAATCTTGAATTAAAATGATAACTCGTGATTATAAGCGGTCTGATTAGCTCATGACCATATCCAGCAGGAACACACGGCGCTTGTCCAAACGTAGACCTACTGAATGTGCGTGATCTCGCCATGTTGGATTCTGCAACTTCTATAATTATGATATACGCGTTGAGCGCTGCTGCATCAACCAAGAAATAGAAGAGGCCATCTTCTGGTCCTGTAACTGCAAGTATATCCCTTTGTTTCCTGGTCGAATGAGTCCACGGCGCCTTTTGTGGCGTTGTAATCACCTAGCTATTTCTTTCGATAGCTTTATGCAAAAATAAGTAAACTACACTAATATAATGCAACCTGAAATAGAAATCATACAGCAAAGAATGACTAATTCATGTGCAAAAATACAAGAACCACATATCTCCAACAATTCAGTTCTATCACCTACTATATGCTTACATCTACATAGTGTAGAAATGATTTATCCAGGACTGGACTACGAAACCTTACTTTCCACACTAGTCTGCCGCTAGGTGGCAGCCCAATGTGGCACAGCTGAAAACGGCATTGTGAAGAAAACACATATTTAGGAAAAGTCACAAAAGCAAAAGTCTATTTTCTTTTATTCAAAAAAGGTATACGAAAAAAAGTAGACTGGGGGTTATTTTTTACCCCCCGGTTACCCTATAAGGGTTAATCACATTTTTGAGTCTATGTTGCGTTGACGGCGAACCTCACGTAGGCCTATTACAAAAAACAGGCTAGGTCTATTATATTCAATTCCAATAATATTATGTTCTGCCTGCGACACAGAGGTAAAGAGATGATGAATTAACTATTCTTTTAGAGTGAAGTTCCATCACTAGAGGCGTACACACATTTTGAAAGAAACAAATTTGAGTTAAGATAGAGGCACACCGTTCAAATCATCCCTTTGCCATAAGGCGGAGTCTTCTCGCACTGGTTTTGATCCAGCGTGTGCACTGTGCAGCCATAATCAGCAAGCTCTTTGCATTTGCCTCTGTGCATGCCGGCTTCGATTTTAAAAGGTATAGTTTATCACAAGAGTGTCACATAAGGCTATTTATTTATTTCGCCCAGCGACTCAAAATTGGGGGGAAGCAAGTGAAGAAACAAGGATGTAGACTTACAATATTAAAAGCAATTACGAACACACAATAGATTCAGTTACGTGCTTTAATGATGCAGAGAGCAGTGAATGGACAAAACAATTCTATGCCTAAGTGAAGTTTTTCGTCTTAAAATTAAATTTTGCAGATTTCAAAGTTATTTGGATCAGAAATCAGGTTAGTAGGCCTAGTCCACAAAGAGTATTGATTATAGCCTAGTTGCCTATAGGCCTAGCATTATTAGCTTTATGCCTACTTGAACTCTCGTTGCAATTCAACCGTTCTCAATTGCACAAATTAATTATCAATAAATTACATTAATGCAAAAAATCGAATATTATCTAAAGAGTCTAAACAACAAACGGAAATTGTGTCAGGGAGACCTGCTCAGTCACCGGCGTTATGTAGGCCCATACATAAAATCAAGCCTGCAATAGCCAGTTTTTTGGCAATTTTGCTGCCAGTAGGTAGGACTACTTGCAGAATCTAGACGCAGACAGACTTTATAAGGAACTTTATTTTATCAATCCTCGGAATTTCCACTCAAATCTGTTCAAAAGAATTCATCTGATCCTCTGATCATTCACCTTCCAATCCGAACTGACACAGACCTAACAATTACTCTACCCATTCTGCCCCTCTGGCAACCGGACTCGGAACTCCTGACTACTCTTTGAACAGTCATCTGATTCCATGCACTACTTTTAACTACTATTTTTTTAAATAACAAATTTCTCTGCACTAAAGGAACCATAGGGCCTATATTCAGATAAAAACTTATAATAAAAAGTGAAACTGGGCATTTTACATTAAGAAACCTGTATGAAAAACACCTATGCATGTTCCTAATTTCCTGATTTACATTTTGTAACCTCTGGCTACAAAAAATGGAACCGTGACCGTCGTGTTTAGACCCCTTTTGCAAACATTTATGCGGGCTCTCATGGTCTCCCCTGCCTAAAGCTTTCTATTGGAAGAAACGGTTGATATAAAAGCATATTATTAGGCATATTTGTTCGCTTTAAATAATTTAGCACCGCAAACTAACGGTTTAACCTGCCACTCTATAAATCTTGAACGACTGTTACAGTAGGGCCTTTGTAGGCGATTTCACGCTCAACGGGGGAGACTTTATTTCGTAGGTGGAGGAAACCATTCTCTCCCTCGGAGACTTTATTTCAGAATATAGTCTCCGAGGGGCGAATTCATTCTGGAACAAATCCCCCGGGGAGAATCTACAGGGTGCGCCAAAAAAGACCCCCTTCTAGGTTTTTTGCCGATATCTTGGCCAGAAGTAAGAATTTCGAAATGAAATTCTACAATCTTAAAGATGATTCATATTTTGTCCTACACATGATGGCCAGATTTCATCGAAATATTTCAAACACAACAAAAGTTATATCACTTTTAGTGAGGCCACCCACCGTTTTTTGACGATTCAAAAACGAAACGCAACAAAAAGTAACAAAGACACGATTTTTTTCTCATCTCAAATAATTGGCATTGAATAGCCTTGATATTGCCAGATGATCATTATTGCTACTATTTAAAAAAGAAACAGGGTACCGGCGTATCTGTACGTCACTGAGAAGATGGCAATCAAATTGGTAGAATAATAAGGAATCTGTCAATTAATCAACAGGTCCATTAAGAACTTTGCAAAGAGACTCAAAAATGCTTTGGCACTGGTGGTGGGCACATTGAACACAAGTTGTGAAGCACTACCAAGTTCATTTTACAATAGTTATTTGAGACGAGACTTAATAAAATCGTGTTTTTGTTACTTTTTGTTGCGTTAAAAGCTCAAAAACTGTAGAGATGCATAGGCTACCGGTCAAACAGAAAAATCGGTCAAATAGACAAAAGATTCTCTTTATTATAGGCTACATGTAAATGTAGATAGCCTACACGATGCACATTCCAGCGTCCGTGATGACCATACTAGACTATTGAAGCTGTATTATCAGACCATGCAGCAGCGCAAGCTACTCTCATGCTATAACTTCACTATTTGTTATTCGGCGATCGTGTGTTGGAGATTCAGCTTTACTTCGCTCTGAGCCTTTTTTCCCAAGCGGATGTTCAAAATGCTTGCTTCTGTCAATCACGGGCTCTTATCATGCGCAGTTTGAGCCCGGATTCTTATCGTATACCAGCATGAATATCGAGTAGGCTAGTCAACGTCTCCGTCATATGAGTTTTGCTTCAACACACAAATGAAAATTAAGTTATTACGGCGTTGACCATAGATAGACGCTAGAAGATACATGTAAATGATGTTTCTTGTTTGTCGCCACATATGGGTGACAAGACAGTGACGATCTTTTTCGCCTAGAAACTCAAGAGCCGAAGGTTTGAATGGGCTCAAAGCCTCGATCGTTACCGCTGAACTAATTAGATGTGGGAAGACCATGATATTTCTTTACTTTACGATTTCCCGTCTTAATTCACTGCAACGGGCACAACCGAGGCGGGTCCGATGTAAGAGCGTGCACATGACAATTAGCGAACGACCGTTGCCAGTTATTTCCTTCCAGTTCACGGATTGGTGGTGGCTCCGTCAGGTTTTTTTCCATCCGATCGAAACAGGCCCGCTGGCTCCATGGTACGTGGGACGCCAGCCTTGAGCATCAAGCGCCATAATTATGATGTCATTAATGACATGATGACGCTGGGCTGGGAGCGACCTTATGCCCTGATACACACGGGGTCACGATGACCAACCGGAACGACAATGTCCCAACATTGGCATGTATGGTAAAACCAAGACGGAGGCCAATAGCAGTGTTGTACAGTAACGAAGTAAAAGTAACGCGTTACTGCACTTAAGTAAAAGTTTGAGTACTTTCACATGTAACGAAGTATCGAAAAAATAAAATAGGCTACTTTTACTTTCAACGAAGTAAAATTTTACCCATATTTCAGTACTTTTACTTCATTACAATTTATGCGACATTCGTTACAATGTTCGTTACTTCAAAGCGCTAATTAACATTTCGTTTCGCTAAGCTAAAACAGCTTATTCAAATTTGCATGCCTAAAAATAGATTTTCGATGGTGGTGCACGCTGGATGCGCTGCCATTTCTGCAGCAGAAAATAATGCTCTTCGGCTGTGCAGTGTGCTAAAATGAATCAGAAGCGTGCGTAGGCTACTAGACTCAATGATAACCATTTCGAGAATTTAGTATTTTTGAAGGTTAATATTCAATTGAGTTATAGAAAGGCTCAGTAGGCCTACTTTTACTTTTTACTTTAAAAGTATTATTGGAAGGGGATACTTTTTACTTTTACTTAAGTAAAATTTGTGATGCGTACTTTTACCTTTACTTAAGTAATTAAAATGCACTGTACTTTTACTTCTACTTAAGTACATTTGCCCGATACTTTCAACAACACTGGCCAATAGCTACCCGGATTGACTCGCTGTCAAGGGCCAGACCGCAGAGCCATCATCCAGCCCGCCGAATGTGGGCTGTTTATTGCCGCGATTCTAGCCCGGTCCGCAAGTCCGTCGGCGCCACGACCAACTTCAGCTTTATCTCTCTCAATAATTATTAAAGGTCGATAAGCCTCGGCGGCTCAGCTCCTGCACAGATCGGGCAAACTGGGCTTAAATTCCACATGCAAGTTACGAAAATGGCTGCCAGGAGTTCGAACGTCGATGCAGTTGAAGTAAAATAAGTTGAAATTACTGTCAAATGATTTAGGCATCTCCTTGATGCCAAGGGTCAGAGTTCTCTAGAGAGGTACGGGGGATGAACTAGCTCACTTACTTACTCACTATGAAGGCCTAACTAGAAAGGATAACTCGAGATTATGTTTTCATATAAAATATTATTATTATTTCAGCACAGTCTTTTTCGAATATAATAGCAATTTCAGATATCTATATTTCACAGGTAAAGTCTGCGTCGTAACCCTTTGATGAGATATAGGCCTACAATCTTAGTTCAGCCTAAACGACACCGTTCTTATCTTCAAACCCCAGAATAGACTATCCTACTTAAGTGCTTGTTAGACAGCTACAGAGGGCTGAGACTAAGGGATGAATCGCTAGGGATCCTGAAATCTAACTGCAACTGTTTTACTCCTAAGCTCTTAACCTAACCTAACCCAACCTAAATTGACTTAACTTAACTTAACCCAACTTAACCCAACTTAACCCAACTTAACCCAACTTAACCCAACTTAACCCAACTTAACCCAACTCTCCTGTATCCAGGCTGGAAGCCACCCGCGCAGATTTCTCGTTGGCATCGTCTTATATATTTCACCGATCTGTATAGTATGCAGTTGCCATCCAATAATATCTTGCATCTCTGTGTGATCTGCGTCCCGGGCACGGCTTTCCTAGAAGTGCAGCCAATGGCATGAGGCGATGTGTGTGCGTGCCTCGCCATGATTGACGGAATGTATTCATATAATTATGTCCTATGTCCTGTGCTCAAGTCATGTATCCTTATCTATATCTATCTCTGTATATGACTATGAATTGTCTTCATTACACCTTCCCACCATGCAGAAGATCTAACAATCTCCTGATTGTTCTAGTGTATGAATTAAGTGTGTGAATTTAAGGTCCCGTCCAAAATTTTGCCTTAGATAGGAACGGTGTGGTTACATTAATACATACTAATATAAGTACAACCACAAAAGCACAACATCAATAGTGAAGTCCCTACAATATGACTTACGCATTTGTATGACTTTACCATAGTTAAAAGTCCATTCACTTTAGCGCATTATCAATGACCGTTAAAATGTTCTTGAGAGATAGAAATGTTTTTACAAATACAATCGTTCTGATTTGAGTTCGATCGTCAAAATGATATTCAATAATATAGTCTTAAATGTCTTTGCAAACGTTGAACTCTCTTATAATAATATACTTGAGTTCAGTCAAATCGATACTACTAAACAGAGATTCAATCATATAAATGTTCAACAATGTTTCACTAGAATCCATACAATTGAGATTTGTTAACATAACTGTTCAAGACAAGTTTACTCGAAGTCGTCGCATTCAGATACACAAATATAAATGTTCATTACGAAACATTTTCTAAGAAATGAAACAAAAATGTATAACCAAGTTATCTTAAAATGGGTGCATCACTAAATCTTGTTCAATTGAAATAAATAGACAAAGTTATTTCTTAGCCTACAACTCGTGACGTGTTAGCCTGAGAAAAAATAGACGTAATTTATAATCCTTCCAACCTGCTAGTAGACAGTGCAAATATGACTTCTTACATTCAAACATTCCCAGTACTTGTGGATTGATGCAATAACTTGTAATCACTTCTGTCTAGATAAGGTTAAAAATTCACGAAATGCTCACAAATGCTTAATATGCCTTTTCTTGCAATAAATTCTGTATTCGCTGGCTGTGTCAATCATTGTTGTTGTTCTTGTCTTAGTTGCCGTAACGATGTTAATAATCTGCTGCTGCACTTTATGAAGAGAGGATGCAGATAGTATTGGACTTGAAACTTGTGGCGGTAATTTGTGAATCATTCGAGATTGCCCAGTATAATGCCCACTCATTATCATCAAAAACGTAATCAAATCTGTCTTTAAGACGATGACTGATTTTACAGACTGCAATGATATACTTTATATCAAAGTTATTACTTCCAATAGATCTACGGAATTATATTCGGCGTAGCCTAAGTACGTGTAACTTTTAAGGGCAAGATGCTCATTCACGCTCATTCCTATAGTCAACCTACTTGACATAACATTTCGTCGCAAAACTTACTCGTGACCGTGACTCTTAAAACAATGCGTATAAAAATGCGAGTAACAAACTCGGAACTCGATTCTCTGCTCAACCTGCGTATCTGGGATAGCCTAAATCAGCATCCGTCCCCTGTGATAGCTTCACTAGCCTATGCGTATCGGAGGAAAAAAAACGTCTCGCGATAGCTTACTCTGCTTCTTGGAGGTATATGAACGTCTCGCGATCGCTTGCGTGTCCGAGGTAAAATCGTCTCGGGACAGCTTAACTCTGCGTAGGCCAACGGGTTATGTCCCTCCCGTGACAACCTACATGCGCTACTCTGCTTACGGGTTATGTCCTTCCCGTGACAACCTAACCTTAGAGTCCTATGTCACCTTTGAATGCTTGAAATCAAAACGCTTATCAGATATTTGACTGAACGCAACAGCGTAGCATCAACTCTTTGCACCTTAACTTACAATCATACAGAAAGTAATAACTTGGTTTATGCAGCCTTATCTCTCTTTTGATGAATAGCCTATACTTCGTTGGTAAGCTATAGATCATCTTCCAAAATCTCAAAACTTCAAGTCTCAACCTCAAAATCTCTAGACCGTGTAGATGCATAGTCTACTTCAATATAGCATGGTTAACTTGGCAGGCATAATAGAGTTGATATAATTATAGTCTACGGCAACGTAGCCTACATAACAACGATTGGTGAGCGCAGAGATTTGTCAGCAATGAAATAAGTCAACATACATCATAGTATAGTTGTCGATGCTGAAGTAAAACAAATCTTCCCAAACGAAAATCGAAAACGGAAATATTTCTATTCGACATGAAATTATAATAGACCTTTGTCATGCGGTAACCTTAGCTCAAATATACTACAAAGGTGAAGTTAAATCATGCGGAAACAATAGGCTTATAACATGTATGCTTTTGTCATGCACTATAAATCCAAACCACGTAAATGCATAGGTAAATAGCCATGACATCAAAAAAGTCTGTCACGAAGCAACACATTAGCTTAATCGATAATATATTATGCGTAATTAATACGGTACAACGGCATCTGAAATAGTAAGACTACATTTAATATAAATATTCTCTTCGTTGCTGAGACGTGCATGTAAGCGTAGACATTATTCCGTACAAAGATAAATACTGAAAGCTGAAAAGAAAAATTTCCCTTTTTTAGACTGTGGGATCACGTTTCAGTGTAGAGAATTTTGCTCATAAAATCTCTGTGCAGAACATTACCAGATGTAGGCGAAATATTTGATAGACTATAGGTGCGCACTGTCTTCAAAGTTAATAAGGCAACCATCTGCACAGAAACCTAGAAACAAAATTCAAATCGTTGTGATTCTACACATTTATAATTATGAATGGTAGCTGATCAAAGTTACATGAGACTACGATAACAATGTTATAACACGATAAGCCTATAATAACCAAAAAAGCACTGAAGAATCATTTATCAGAGTCCACGTTCGTACATTCACTATGGATGCAATTAATGGTGGGCTGAACCTTTCAGGCTTGACCCGTCGTGACGGTTAAAATTGGTTTCCGGGGATCTTAATCCCTCTGGGTAATCTTCTGTTCTTGTCCTACAATTCTGATAAATGTGCAAATTAGTCTCTGTCGCTTTCTAGCGTCTGTCCTGGACTTTCCGACTTTGGTCTGTTAATTTGGCGAGGCGAGTCTGGGCGAGATAAATTGTCTCTCTGGGAATGAATTATTCTGTGGTCTGAAAAGTCGGCTCTGATAAATTGCGGTAATAAACTAAATTAGGTCTCTGTTCTGTCTTCTCAGTCTGACGTGACCGTCCTAGTTTTATTACTGTTTCTTGGTCCGTTTTCATCTCGTGAGTCGCAGAAGTTTGGTCCCGTCGTTTGTCAGAATAAATTATTCCATGTCCTGACGTTAATGGTTTCCGATAACGGATTACCACTGAGTCCATGATAGTGGGCGTAATGGCATTTCTGAGAAGATTAATGTTCCTCTGACCATTATTCTTGCCTGCCCCACATCCTAATCCTTCCTCATTCCTCATTCCATTATCTGGTGCAATTTATTTGAGGTCTGATGATGGAGGAAAGACTTCCATTAATATTCCTGCCTCTTCGTCCCTTTGTCTGCGTCCTCGTAATTATGTAGACCTATATGTCTCTCTGTAGACCTACTAAGCAGTGTCCTGTCCTGTGTCACGTCACAATCTAAATCGAGCTGAGTCAAGACAAATTCGACTGCCATACAGCGTTCTTCAAAGCTGTACAAGACCACTCTAAAATATTTATTTCAGGTCCGTGTCCTAAGCTATACTCAGCCTATGAGTCCAAACCAATAATTATGTCTTACTTGCCAAACGCAGCGCGACTTCCTGCGTAACTACCACTTTAGGCCTGTGCAAAAACCAGTCATGTCCTTGCTAAGTCACATATTCGCTGACCAACAAGAGAGGAGACTAGTACGGTTAAATCTCTGACTAGAAAATACATGTCGAAGATACTACAAAATACAACACACGACCCACCTCAAGTCCTCGAAATTACACACCAAACAATAAGATGACAATTACAGATGTGCACACCCTCTCACAAAAAAAAAACACCCACTAAGTCTTGTCCATTCATACCCAAAAATTAACCGCATGTACAACAGGTGGTAGCATATATGACTAGTCTTAATACTCCCGTTGCGACACTCATACATGAATGAAATTCACTCTGACATGCAAACGAAAACAAACACCTTTGTATAAAACTGTGCACGGCAAACTGAATTTAACGGTATACCAAACAATGTAGGCCTATCGCAGCCTGACATACTCACGAATTATATAGCACAAGACTACGCTTCATGCCAGAAAACACAAACCAAACGTATACAATCATAACCTATGGGTAGGCCTACTCTAAACGCAACATTTCCCAATACAAAATTAAAAGGAAAATCGCCTAATCTACACACTATCATTCAACACAAGGTGACGCGCTTTGCACTAGCGCCTTAAGTGAACAGCAAGAATAATCGTCAAATCACTTAGCATAGCTAATCACCAAACTCTATAATATCAGAATAAATACAAACTGTACAAATAATAAACTTTTATTAAAGGGTAGGGTCTGTAGAATAATTTGGTCATTTAAATTCGGTTCAAAAGAAACTTTGATGGAATTAGAAGAGTCTATATTTAGGGCCTGACTCTAAGAAGTAATCTAATGAACTGTAATTAGTACACCAAATTTTTTTTTAGGTCGCGATCCTTCTACAGATAGAAAGAAAAAAATTGAGGTCTTTTATTATAATAATTCTCCCTAAGTGATCCTAGAGGAGCAAGTGAGAAATAACTTGACTATAACTCGACTATAACTTTCACAATAAGAAAATAATGTAGCCTATTCAACCTTCATAAGCGTGACGTTTCTAAAACGTTAAAAATGTCATTGTTTCATAAGACAAAACTAAGCATTCCGTTGCTACAAATGATTGCAATATCGCCAACCATTATGCTAGTCGTAGGCTAATTAACAATAATCTTATCAAGGAGAAAATATATTTCTTCTCCAGCTTTAAACTCAATGTACTTATCTGAAAACGAGTCCTTCACGACCACATTACTTCTTGTTCTCCGACGTCTTGATGGCCTGAACGGATATTAATCTGAAAGACAGTTCCATCAATTCTTCTTCGTCTTGAATGAATACAGGCTCCTCGGCGACCTGAACAGAACGTCGGCAGAGTCGTCGCCATCCACCAAAGACATCAAATGACTGCTCCAACGAAGCCATGTACGGGCGCAAGAGCTCCGCACGTCCTCTTCCTGCTCGAGACGATCCGAAGGAATTACAGCGAGCACGCCATCCGTCCCTCACATGGATGTCATGTGGGCTCCGACCACTGGACGACCCTTCCAGCTCGAGGTTGAATGATGTTCTGCCATTAGACTGGCGCATCTGAAGCGTATCATCTTGACACACGTAGTCGTCGTTCGGCGACTCAGATGACCTCGGCGAACCAACCACGTTACGACCAGTTTCGGAACTCTCCGACGAGACAGCAGGTGACCGTCGCGGTGTTGAATGACCTTCCCATTGACTCGAAACCAAATCTCTGAATTCCTCCAACATGTTTAGGCCTGGCTATAGAGCGATGATTGAAGCAAATGACTGCGTAACGAAAGATTCTGTTTCTGTCGTCCGCAGCACACCCGCTCCAATCCAAAAGCCTCTTATGTACCCCGGTTCTCGACCACTTGTCAAATGATTTAGGCATCTCCTTGATGCCAAGGGTCAGAGTTCCCTAGAGAGGTACGGGGGATGAACTAGCTCACTTACTTACTCACTATGAAGGCCTAACTAGAAAGGATAACTCGAGATTATGTTTTCATATAAAATATTATTATTATTTCAGCACAGTCTTTTTCGAATATAATAGCAATTTCAGATATCTATATTTCACAGGTAAAGTCTGCGTCGTAACCCTTTGATGAGATATAGGCCTACAATCTTAGTTCAGCCTAAACGACACCGTTCTTATCTTCAAACCCCAGAATAGACTATCCTACTTAAGTGCTTGTTAGACAGCTACAGAGGGCTGAGACTAAGGGATGAATCGCTAGGGATCCTGAAATCTAACTGCAACTGTTTTACTCCTAAGCTCTTAACCTAACCTAACCCAACCTAAATTGACTTAACTTAACTTAACCCAACTTAACCCAACTTAACCCAACTTAACCCAACTTAACCCAACTTAACCCAACTTAACCCAACTCTCCTGTATCCAGGCTGGAAGCCACCCGCACAGATTTCTCGTTGGCATCGTCTTATATATTTCACCGATCTGTATAGTATGCAGTTGCCATCCAATAATATCTTGCATCTCTGTGTGATCTGCGTCCCGGGCACGGCTTTCCTAGAAGTGCAGCCAATGGCATGAGGCGATGTGTGTGCGTGCCTCGCCATGATTGACGGAATGTATTCATATAATTATGTCCTATGTCCTGTGCTCAAGTCATGTATCCTTATCTATATCTATCTCTGTATATGACTATGAATTGTCTTCATTACATTACCATACGTATTTGCGTGAGCTCAGAGGCGGATCCAGGGAGGGGGTCAATCCGGTCATGCCCCCCCATTTAGAAATGCCCATGTAACGTGGCCCCCCATTTGGTTTTAAGAAGCTTCTAATTTGGTAAATTTTCAAGGATTTAAAGTTAATGACTAAAAACAGGTCAAACTTTTTTGGCGGATGAAATGGAAGAATTTTACCGAAAATTTGCCCAGATGACATAAAAAAACGGTCATCAACTTTTTCGCGGATCCGAAATAAAATTTCTCCAGCCCCCCCCCGCCCCCCCTCGTCCAAAGTTTGTGTATCCGCTATGGTCACTGCATCCAATGGGAAGGGAGGCCAGCAACCATTAGGTGTAATTCAGGATGCAATTTACATTAACTTCAAGCTCGAGCGCATCAGCCCGTCCAGCGTCCCCAGACCCGGTGTAAAGGTTTCAAATTACCCCTCCTAAACATTACCCCGTGCAAACTGTAATTTGCATCAATCATCGCATTTATTGCACTAAAAATATCAGAAAAATCATCCCGCTTCTTGTTTTTGTCTGAAGATTTTCATCAGTCATCTCACTTCGTGGTTTGTTATCAGTATTTTCATATGTAGGCCTAACTAAAATACTAATCGCCGCAGAAATTACATGGAGAAATGGTTTCGAGGCTATTATTTTTTCCAGATCAAAATATTGATAACAAACCACGATTTAGATGAGAACTTCATCCCAGAACGAATCTGGCCAAACCTGCGAGTGACGAATAACGTCTGTAAGATTTCTGGGTGATGCAAGATATGCGGAAGATGCCAGCATCAGTTCTGAAGCCGTAGGCCTATATCACTAAACCGCCGTCTCTTATCGGAAGTGTCACTTGAATCCATTGGATGTCACTGAATCTTATGTTGACGACTGACTCCAATCCCTTTCTCATCTGTTCGTCCGTAGTTCTCAACAAGATGTGTTCCCAGCACAGCGCAGTTCCGAGCAAGAAAGTCAACCTCGCGGCCCCGAAGCAAGATCTCATGAGCATCAGGGCTCCCTGCATCGGCAGTGTCATCATGTCCCTCAGCGCTCCAATCTCTCAGAATGGTCCTGCAGTAAGCTTATTTCATCCACCGTCGAGCCTCTACTGAGCGGTGCCCCAGCAGAGTTACATTACGGATTGCCTGGAAACTCGTCCGAAGACATCATGAAATGTTTTTTTCTACCGCTTTCCTCCATAGGCCTACTATCGGTCTCAAGCCTGCTGTGTTTTTGGAAATTGCAATCCGAACATCGGTCTGGATATCTCATCGGGGCATTCACCCCTAAGCATGACTTTGGTAAATCCAGTAAGGGTTCAGTGCTGCATGCAAGCCGAAACTATTTAACTTTACTGAGATAGTAATAATTGTTAATATCTACAGTTCGTGAAATTTAGGCGATAACCTTTGACTTCGTTACGCAGTCAAGGACTAGATGCATAGTTTCTCGTATTTTTATTCTTCAAACGAGCAGTAGCAATTATAGGTCTAATAGGTCTTCAAAAATGCATCGTAAACAACTCTTTAACGCGTGTCAAACAACTCAACGTTAACACTCCATAATCCTACTTAAGAACGTCTTCTTTCTTCGCTATTCACTTTCCACTAGCCGCTCCTCCTACAACGAACGACTGCCCGCTCTCTGCGTACATCCCTCCTTCTAGCCTATCTCTCAGTGCCCTTCTCTGTTTCTCTCTGTCTCTGTCTGTCTCTGTCTCTCTGTCTGTCTGTCTGTCTGTCTGTCTGTTCTCAGGTGCGTGGTTGCATGCATCATTTTGTCCGTCCCGCTGTTTGCAACCTGCCACCACCATCACTAGCCTACTACTATTAATAATGATGCTGTTATTATTAGACGAGTGAAAGATGCCTGTATAATGTATATAATTGTATAGCTCGTTTTGCATAATAATTAACTAAACACCATAATATTCAATATAACACATTAACTCAAACCTATACACGGTGTTCGGAAAAAAACCGAACCTCTATAATAAATAATGAAATTAGCAACAAACATGTAAAAATATCATTGAGAATAAAACTATTTTATTCCCAATTATAAACTTGATTAGTCTTTATAATTATACCCTATTCCAGTTAAATCTTGAAGTCATTTAAAATGTTTTAAACAGCGTGTAGAGCGACTGAACTAACGGAGATCAACAAGCAGGCTTTTGAGCGATCAGGGCAGTTGATGATGCGCTACCGCCTGCAAACTTGGTAGGCCTAGGCCTACATTTCAAATAGCCTAGACCTTAATCCCGTGTACTATAGAATTTGGTTTGTGATTCAAGAGAAAGTTTATAAGAAGAGATGCGTGATGTTGAAGAACTACGTCAGCGTATGATACAGGAATCTGACGAATTTGATCAAGCTGTAATCGATTCAGCAATTAGTCAGTGGCAAGCGCGTCCTTGGGCGTGTATTGAGGCCGAAAATTGTGAGCACATTATAATCTAAAAATGTTAGTTACTGATTTCTTTTCCTTTAAACAAAAGTTTTCTCCATATTTTATTAATTTAAATGTACATACTTTTTCACAATTTATCGTAGCAATAATAGAGGTTCGGTTTTTTTCCGAACACCGTGTAATCTTGTAGAACTATCGCGGCGTTTTTTACGAGTGCACGACACAAATAAACCATCTTTATCACCAATAATGTGGTAAAATGATTACAGTGATGATGATGACGTCAAAACAATGATGATGGCGCTTTTAATACGATGGCGTTGGTGATGGAACTGAAAAGATTGTCAATAGAAAGAGCAATTTTCTTTTTTCTTGAGCAGGGCAATAATATTCGCAATAATGAACATATGGTCGGAAAATAATGCATCTGAATTCATTGTTCGAACCTGTCAGTTGCTTCCAAAGTCCTGTCTTGGTGGCTCTGATCCCATAGGCCGATCTGCCGAGACCACAAGCGCAGACCGGAAGTCAACTGATTTTTCGGTGCATTGTGGCAGCAGTGCGGAGTTCTATATCCGACCATTGAATTCGTGCATCGACGACATTGATCAACTAGCATACAAGGCTAATGAGTTGGCCTTCGTGGATAACTTTCCAGTGTTGCCAAATGATTTCAGTCGCTTAGCAGATGGTATCAACTGCTTCCAGATTGAACCATATCTAAACTATCCAGGTTTCATTCGACTTCGATTTTTGGGTGAAATGAATTACGATTGGAGACACAAAAAATACAAATTCACTCATGATTATGCCCCATATCGATACGTTAAAACTGATACTGCAGCCAGAGCAGTTAGAATGTACGTGTTTAAAGGACGCCCTGGTGAGCAATCCAAAACTGTGAGAGGTCCAGCAGTAACGCTTAAAGGCTCAATTGACTGTCTAGGTATTGATGAAGTCTCTGGCGTGAGGTGCCCAGAGTGGCCAAAAGAAGCAGAAAAATGGCCTAAACGATGGAGAAATTTCGGATGGCCGAAGACCTACACAATCTCCGAAGTTGTAAAACGTGGTTGTCATGTTGTGAACGCTCAGCATCGTGCGTGTAGGAACGATGAATGTCAATTTCGATTGTCATTTTCAGCGGCCGAAGTTATTTTGATTCAGAGTTTTACTAAGATTCAGCAAATCGTCTATAATTTGCTCAGATTCTTCGCAAAGAGAGAATTGATACAAAAGAATTGTCCAAAAGAGGATGAGGTTATCTGTACTTATCATATTAAGACACTGATGTTATGGTCTTGTGAAGAGAGACCACCTGAATGGTGGGAGTGCACTTCTGTTATTACAATCTGCAGTAAGTTATTGAAAAGTCTTGCAGTATTCCTAAAGGAGAGATACTGTCCGAACTATTTCATTCCTGAGGCAAATTTATTTCTTGAGGAACGGAACCCACAAATTTGTGAAAGGATTGAAAGGCATCTGGATAAATTTTGCAATTCTGGAAATCTGTGTGATTGGTTCGTGGAAAATTACATCCTGTTTTACATTCAGGTACGTTACAAATTTGCTGAAACAAGAAACACAAAAGAAGATAAACGGCATTTTGTGGTTTGGATACCATCTAGCTTTGAAAATCGGAAAGTGGCGGAACCAGTAGCCTTAGATTTCCTTTTTTCAGACGGACGTTCAGGATGCATGTATCTCGCAAGTTTCCTCCTTCGATCTGGAGTAAAAATTGAGCCCAGATCAGGATTGCATTATATTATTTTAAGAAGAAAATGTCATTTGCTTAGTAACCAGAAAATGCTATTACAACCAATGCCGGAATGTATTTCGTGTTTTATTTATTTTGAAACAGCAATGTTTAGCTTACATGCTGCAGATGCTTTAAAATGTGACCAAATTTTATGGAATATCGAACTACTTGCTGGATATTTCAAAGCAATATTCATGACACCTAAAATCGTAAGGTGTCAGTATCATATATTTCCGAAACCTGAAATAGCAGAAGAAAGTAGGTTTCGATTTTTGCGAGCTCAGGATTATATGGAAGATCTGACTGGGTCAAATAGCCGATCAGAAGATCAGCTGATGTTCCTCTTTTCAAAAGAGCTCCTTAAAAAAGTTTTAGAATGTAACGATTCTGAATCCAACAGCGTTGTCCCTGCCACTTTGGTCTACTTGGCAGCTCTTCATTCTGCAGCATCAGAAAACCAAATAGTATCAGACCTATGCTCGATAGTCTTGATGGATGATATGACTAAAACGGACATTGAAACATTGAATGCAGGTTGTTTGTTCTTTATTGACGATGTTGTTAGAATCGTGGGATTTTATTTGCTCTGCAAAAGGCTTAACGAACAAATGGAGCTGAAGAAGAAGCAGGTTTATCTTGATTTGCGTCTTACTCCAAAGGTTCTGGCATACTATTTGACTTGGTGGATACCCAAGAAATTAGATCTGAATCTGTCTAACCCAAAATATCCATTGAACCAATTCTTTTTACTTTTAGCTAGGCGAAAGTCTTCATCGATGATATCAGATATGTCTGGCAATGCTCTCAGACAATGTATAGGTCCTATATCACAGAAAGGCATCGTTTGCACATAATAAGAATTTATGTGCGAATCCTTTGATTGCAAAGAAAAGCGTAATTGGTCTTTTTATAGAATATGCTTTGGAAAATATATCATTGTTTTATAGTGGAATTCACAAAGACTTTGGGATCCAGTGCAACACAGTTGACTGCTATCGGGCTTTGTACCTTTACCAAGGTCGAAAATACGATGAAGCGTTGCTTTTATGTGAACTAATTCTTCATAAGCCTGATATGCAAAGCGATTTTATGGTATTTGCAAATGTTAATGTGTTGCCACCGCTTGACTCGTTATTCGATAGAGACGTACAGTCTTTGATTGGATTTCAGAAACTATTTCTTTCCTTAATGTTATTGTTTAATTCTGACACCAGTTTTGGTCCTTTTGACTTTTTCGAGTTCATTGCTAGTGCCACCAACTATAGCAACGATAGACCGGAGTACCCTCTTCGTAGTAAGCCATCCACAGGTCTACTATACTTTATCATTGGAAGACATTTCGTTGCAAGGTATTTGAAACTTAGATGCTTGGTTGATTGTAAAAAACGCTTTGCAGAGGCAATGCATGAATTTGCTACTATGAAGATTCGTCTTCCATTTGAGCTCGTAATTCGCGTTCTAATTCTAAAAAAACTTAACCCAGTTCGAAATATTTCCTTGAAGTTCTTTTCTATACGACGTGCTTCTGCATATTTAGCTACATGTAAGTTTGATGATTCTTCTTATGTCGCCAAGGGCCTGTCTTATAAGCATAGGCAAAGTAGGCAGTTGCCTATGGCACCAAATTTCTAGGGCGCCAAATTTCTAGGGACGCCAAAATTTCTAGGGATGCCAAAAATTTCCTTTAGCAGTTTTATGTTTTTCACTTTTTTTAAGTTATCACCCAAAAATTAACATTATGCATATCAAAGCTGGAGATGCGTCCAAAGCGCTGAGAAGCTAAGATGAAATTTGTCTGCAGAAAAATGTCTTGTCTATTTTTTTAAATTTGGAGTCTAAGCTTATTGCAGCTAAATCAGGCCCGGCCCTAGGGTTTGCGGGGCCCAAGGCAGCAACGGGTCCTCAAGCATAAATTTACGCAGTTGATTCCCTGTAAATACGGCACTGGTGGAGGAGAGTCACCTAAGATGGGACACTCAGCGTTGTTTTGAAAATTTCGTTTTAGCTAGATGCACTATTTTCATAAATAAACCACCCTTATAAATTGTAATGTAGGTCTATAGGCTACATACTTTGTTTTGGTTTTTGAAAAATTTCTTTACGCCAAAGCACTGATGATGCTAATTATTCACAAAGTGAAACGGAAAACTTTGCATTTAGACACCTCTTTGAAAATATCCATGTTCTAAATTTCCTGCTTCTTTGCATTTTAAAGCTCTCGCTGAAAATGTCACCGCTACCATTGTGCGTTGCCATCTCCTGCAAAAATGTCTACGGGCATTCAAGTGCAAATTTGAAGCAAAATGAGTTGATTACTGTTTTCTGGAGAACATTCTACAAGTAGGTCTAACTAGGCTTAAAGGCTTCAACAGTAGCTGTGACTCGCTTTAGCAACGTCTCGTTCTTTCAAAATCACCCTGGCAAATTTACTGCAAGCATAATTGTAATACGACGTTACCGTTGTCAATCTCAACAAAGAAAAACTTAAAGCCAGAGGCGCGGGGCCCTGGAAGCGCGGATTTTTGGGAGCGCGGGGCCCTGGAAGCGCGGGGCCCAAGGCGGCTGCCTCGCTCGCCTTGCCCAAAGGCTGGGCCCGTGCAGCTTTCAGAGTTCTTTATTCTTAGACGATGGATCATAACTCTCGTAATAATTATACTATTGTAGGCTATATCGTCGTTTATGGTCGACCAATTAGCCGACACTGGCTTTCTCTCTCTGCCCACATCCAATATAAAGTCCCTGGTCGTTGAGCCTAAACTGGGTCTGGCGCCGAAATATCTCATGGATCTCATTCGCTCTTCTCTTTCTGTATTTTCTCAACAACCTCTCCGTTCCATTGTCATGTTTGCTTTCTTTGTCTCACTATCTAGGACACTATTGCTCAAACTCGATCCTAAATCCATTAATAGGCCCTCCTCGTTAAACTATTCTATTACAAAGCTCAGTTGATCTTCATTACACAGATTGTGTGAATAAACATGTCTTGAAAGCACAGTAAACACTAACAACAACGCCTACAACAAACGGTTGATTTAGAAGACACAATAGCTGCTATTGACAAGTCAATAATAGGAAGGTTCAATGTCACTGCCGCCCTGAACCGTCCTGTCCCTCCCCTACCCCTTCCTTTAATCTGTTTCTCAGGTTGTGACAAATTACACGAAGTGATATAAACATAATAATAATATATATTTTCCAGACAATCGGGCTACATGACAAAAGAGGTCATCAGTTTTTCGGCAGGCAAAATCATATATTTCGAGGAAAGTTGGACCGAATGACTAAAAAAGGTCATCAGTCT
Organism: Lumbricus rubellus; assembly: GCA_945859605.1. Taxonomy (NCBI): domain Eukaryota; kingdom Metazoa; phylum Annelida; class Clitellata; order Crassiclitellata; family Lumbricidae; genus Lumbricus; species Lumbricus rubellus. The sequence goes on from OX243814.1 coordinate 48,636,569, forward strand.
TTTTGGGGCGACAGATCTACACATGTTTCCAAAATATTTGGCCGCTTCGAAAATTTCTATATCCGCTCTTGATCCGCATTATCACTTTTTGATGACCTTAACATTCTTGATGTTGATCAAATCAGATATATCCAAACCTGTGAAATCATGTTCATGTATGTTAATAATATGCTTCCTTCTGCTTTTCTTTCATTTAAAACTCCAGTCTCATCAGCTTTCACTACTTGAAGTAACCTTGCCTTTATGTGTGAGTATGCCGGAACCAACACTCGTAAATTTTCCGTACTGTACAAGGGCCCCTAGTGTTGAATAATCTACTCAGTTACATTCACAATGCTCCCAGACTACCACAATTCAAACGACTTATCCGTACTCATACACTAAACACAAAACATACATGATACCCTATCTAGCTCCTGACAGTCCATCTATTAAATTCTCACTCAGCCACTCATTACTATCGGGGTCTGTCCTTTCAGGTGTGCCCTTTGTTCTCACTTAGACTCATTTAAATCAATGTTTTAATTGTTTCATTGTTACGTTGTTCTATTGATGAACTGTTTAACTGTAAAAGTGTTTATATATACGGTATATATATATATATATATATATATGCTTCAATAAATGAATTAAATTGAATTGAATTTATGTCTGTTTATTACGAATTCATATAATAGGATGCTTGAGTAGCCTACACACGATGCACAGCAAACAATGCCTGCGTCATTTGACTCAAACAAGTTTTATTTCGATACTAGCGTACCCGCCCACGCGTTGCTGTGGCTGAAAAGAGCATTCATCCATTCCTCCTACCTCCCTCCCCTCCCCTCCCCTTCCCCACCACCTCCCCCTCCCCTCCCCTCCCCTCCATCTTTGTCCCGCTTCCTCCCCTCCTTTCCTCCCTCACACCGTCCCTACCCGATAGCGACTCGGATAGCGCCCTAAAACGCTTCAGCAAAAAGGCCCCAATGGAATGTGTTGAAATGCGCTACATGAACGGAGCACACATTTGAACCACCATTTGAAACGCGCCCGAATTGGAAAGCAAGGCTTATCGATAGCGCCCTAAAGCGCTTCAGTAAAAAGTCCGCAATGGAATGTGTTGAAATGCGCTACATAAACGGAACACACTGAACGCGGTGACATTTTTATTTATATAGGGCCTAGATAACACACACAATTGTATTTGAAACGCGCCCGAATTTTAGGGCAAGGCTTATCGACGGGCGTAGCCTTATGTGTTGAAAACGGTAGAATTTGCAAAGTTGCTTTTTTGGTTTAAAAGATTGCGCTTTTTCCCAAAAAGCATTCTGCAAACCCGGCCGTGTCGGAACTAAACGTTTTGGCGAAGTTTCGAAAGCAATCAATGAAGAAAGTTCGGAGATCTTTGAAGCCGAGCCAAACGCGGTTACATTTTTATTTATAACTAGCGTACCCGGCCACGCGTTGCTGTGGCTGAAAAGAGCATTACCCTCCCCCTCCTCTCCCGCTCTCTCCCCTCCTTTCCTCCCTCACACTGTCCCTCTCCGATAGCGACGCGGATAGCGCCATAAAACTCTTCAGCAAGAAGGCCGCAATGGGATGTGTTGAAATGCGCTACATAAACGGAACACATTTGAACAACCGTTTGAAGCGCGGCCGAATTGGAAGGCAAGGCTTATCGACAGGCGTATGTGTTGAAAACGGTAGAATTTGCAAAGTTCCTTTTGTTAAAAGATTGCGCTTTTTCACAAAAATCATTCTGCAGGGTTTGCAGAATGATTTCCGTGTTGGAACTAAACGTTTTGGTGAAGTTTCGAAAGCAATCAATGAAGAAAGTTTGGAGATCTTTGAAGCCGTGCCAAACGCGGTTGCATTTTTATTTATATAGATTATAGATAGAAATACATGCAACTTCGCATTAAGCACAACTACCGGTACGAAGAAGCCGCGTTTGTGTTTCAATGGTTAGGCTATACAGAGTTGGGGAAAAGGAACCACATAGGTTTTTGGCAATAACCTGGCCAGAAGTAAGAATTTCGAAATGAAGTTTTACAGGCTTAGAGACAATTCATATTTACACACGACGGCCAGATTTCATCAAAATATTTCAAACAGTACAAAGTTATCCCACTTTTAGTGAGGCAACCCACCGTTTGTTGATGATTCAAAAACGTAACGCAGCAAAAAATAACAAAACCACGATTTTATTAAGTCTCATCTCAAGTAACTGTTGTCAAATGAACTTGATGGTGCTTCTCAACTTGTGTTCAATGTGCCCATCACCAGTGCCAACACTTCTTTTTGAGTCTCTTTGCAAAGTTCTTGATGGACCTGTTGATGCGTTCCAAAGGCAAATCTTCCAATTTCAACTCCAGTGCGCTCATCAATTTTCTTAACGCTCTTGGCTTTCGTTGCAGATTGTGATATTTCTCCAGCATATAGGGCCTTATAGGCCTAGGCCTAGCTCTCCGCAATTGATTATCAATGCATCTGGTATGGTTCAAATCCGGAGATTTGTGGCAACTGCCTTTCTGAATGAAACCAGAACAATCGACATTGAACCGATCTCCTTTCATTCACTGAAAATCTCTAAACTCTCAGCTTAGTTCTTAATTTCTGCACTCTCGCTGTTTATTATCATAGTAGGCCTAAACGTTGCTCGGACTTCAATCGAATGACTAAAAAAAGATCATCAACTTTTTGGGCGGAAAATAGTTTGTTTTATGAGATTTAAACCCGATGACTAAAAAAGTTCATTAACCGAGAAATAAAAATTTCTGTGCCGCTCGATCTTAAGTCTCCGCCCCAACCAAAGCCCAAGTGCTTTAGCCTCCCCCTCAAGAACGGAAACCAAACTCAGCCCATGGATAGACATATTCTGCATTTGTAGAGTAGACCTACCGGCGAACGAAATGACTATAATAGCAAATACACTTTAAGTCAATGAGAGTTATAATCTTCTAAGTGATATAATAATTCAACGCTATATTTCAGTTCAGTGGTGCACAGAGGTGCCTGGCGCGGTACCGCACGACCTAACCCACGACCAGTTAAACGTTAACCATTATTTTCTTCGACAGAGAGATAACGGCGCGAAAGAGGATGTTAGCAATGCCACTATCATAGAAGTGTATGCAAAGCAGTCTGTTGTAGAGTGTAGACATAGGCCTAACTCTTAAATGCCAATGGTTAAGTATTCATATACAATGTTTGGCATGATGCAATAAAACATAATTAGATACGAATGCATAGGCTATTATAACTCGTAGGTTCATAAAGTGATATTATATTTGTATGTGGGGATACTGAGTATACATAATTACTGAAAAAAGTGATGGAATGCATTGTTTCTGGACAAAATATTTGGGTGGTCTTTGAAAAGTGGTTTATGGTAAACGATAATTTCGATCATATTAATTTGCAATTGAACATAGAAGTCTCAAAGCAGGTGCTGGCAGGGTCGTTATTTGGTGTCAACTTTTACTTCATTTCGACAATCGATAAGTGTGATGCGGCAAATAGCCTGAGATATTGATGCAAGCTTCTATTGAGAGCAGTCTAATCTATTAAGACCCACTTTAAATCAGATTTCCAAGTGACGACTTTAAACAGTACTGTCTTAAAGAAATCGTCGATTTTCCCTTCACGTTTTTATACGATTGGCGGAATTGCGCCTACTCAGACTCCACGCATACCAACGCGCTTTCAGGCAGAAAACAGGTAGGTCTAAGCTTGAATTTACTAACTATGAGAGGCTAATAATATTTAGGCTATTAATGTTCAGTTCAATTGGTAATAAAGACAACGCAAATAATATAATAATAGTAATAACAATAATACGAATTATAATAACTATCATGAAACTGTAAATATTATAATAGATTTGATCATTATCATTATGCATGTAATTTCAAATCCACTTGAGTTTGTATAGCCCTATTATAGGTAGAACGATTTGAAAGAGATCTGATTGACAGAATTTAATCTATTAGAGTTTGGGCCGCAGTGTCGTCTAAGATGACCATGGGCGCCCGCACATAGGGGCAAGGGGGCACTTGCCCCCCTGGAAAAGTGACACTTATTTCTAACTACTACTTTTGAGTTTTTAACAAATTTCTTCGCATTAAAACACTAATGATACGAATGATACACACAGTGAAAGTCATAAATTTATGTTTAGAAATCTTTATAGAAAGAAATATATAGTGCCCTTCATGGACCTACTTTTTAACATCTACTTTTGGATTTTTAACAAATTTTTTACACTTAGGAAACTATTCATATTAAAAATAATGCTCAGAATGAAACTGAGAAATTTGCATTAAAAAACCTCTTTGAAAAAATACCCGTGTTTTAAATTTCCAGCGCTGTATTTTCATGCTCTTGTCACTGAAGAATTCAACCGCGACCATCGTAAAATGTTTGCCCCCTCCTGCAAAATTTTCTGCGGGCGCCCATGAAGATGACTTAGTTACATACTCTGTGGCAGCAATGTTTTCAGCCGCAGCAGCTGCCGAACAGGGTTTTTATGGCATAGCCTACATTGAACCAGAACCAAAGCAGCGGATTTTATAGATGTTGCCTGTTACTGTTAATATTTCACCTATGGGAACTTCCAGAGCTTTGTTGCATTGCGTACGAGAGACTCCGTTCTTTGGCTTAATGCACATGTGGTGAGATAAATGAGGTGGTTCTTCATTGTCTTCTTCACAGACGACTGTGAATGAGAAAATTGTTAAAGGTCATTACGCAGTGGCTTGAGGTAGATTCAAACCTGCGACCATTCGGTCACAAGGCGTCGAACATATACCGCTACACCATCACGTCCTGCAACTGCTGTAGTTGCAATATAATGCGCATAACTGCAGACATAATTAATAATTTCATGTCTAGGCCTACTATGATGTCTGCACTAAGTGGTAACTAGGAAGCAGTGTTATATTGCGTCCTATCTTCATGATCCAGCCTCAGACTTAGCCATATGCAATTATGCATGCACTATCGGATATATTCTTTTTGCTACCAGTGTGTTTTAATTTAACAGGATAAACATAAATATTGTGGTTGGTATAAAACAAGCACACCAGTGTGTTTTCCTGTTTCCAAAAGTTTGTTTATTCACATCCGTTTTCAGTTATTGCTTAGCCTACTTCCCGTCTGACGGAATCTCGATAGATGCTTTGTGTTTCTTACTTTAGTGAAGCGCTTAAAATTATATATTGAAAAATAAAAATTAAATTTTTTAATGTGCACAATTATAGTCGTTAATTCATTATTGAACAAAGAGAGCAAAGAAACGGCAACTGAGAATCTGAGATTTTTAAATGCTTAATAATCAGATTTAACTTACGGTTTGCGATGAGTTGACTCGATTGATTTATTCATCAACTTCCTCTTGGAAGTTGAGCATCGCGAAAGGTGAGTTCATTATTATTGGTTTCACCAAATGGTATTTTAACGGCATTTAGAATTTTGGCATAGAGGTAGGCCCCTATGTCTGCATAATAGCAAAGTAAGGCCTACGCGATTTGACTATTAATTTTAGATGTTTCTGTACCTAAATTATAATGACTTAGACTGAACACTAGTTCTATTGCTGTTTAGCAATGGTGTATTGTCCCATGCAAAACAGCCAGAAAAATTATATAGGCCTAATCGTATTCCCCCAGATGAATAGGCCTACAAGTTGAAAGTCACTTCCGCGTGTGTTTAGTTTTGCAAATAAACTTCCGTTTGCTTTGGTTTTAACAAGGACACTAATCGTAATCGTAATATCCAGATTTCTAAAGCGATAGGCTACCCGAAAGCCAAGCGTTGGGCAACAGCTTGCGCTGCGTTGAGTCAAAATGGTTTTCCGTCAGAGTAGTCCATGGTGGTCCAGTTCGAGTTACCATAGAATAAACTAAACTAACAGGTATGTTTATTCCTACTAGATAATTTGTTTTGTTTGGAGCTAGAACACTATAAACATTAGGGGAAAGCGGGGAAAGACGGCCATGCTAACGAATATTTGAATTTTTCAGGCGTGAAAAACAGAATGAAAAGGAAATAAATGGGTGTGGCATACAGTCCATACACTGTATGACTCCTAATTATAACCACCAAACGACAGCACAATATCGCTTCATTTATGAATATTTAGATAAGAAAAATGCATGACAGTAAAGTGGGCATGGGGCAAGATGCCTTGCGGTGGGCCTCTCGCCCCATGCCAGAAACGTGTATAATTATATCGAATGCAATTTCAACGCTTTATTGTTCACAACAACATGGTTGCTCAAGGTCTGTGGTACAAACAAAATTCGTATTTGATGTCTACTCCACACATTTGGCACAGATAATGAAATCATCAACATATATATAGGCTACACCTTTTGCTTCAGCACAAACCTCGTGAAACGATGTTCTAGTATACACTTGCTATAGGCTATCCACCCAGAGTTCGGTTCAAGATCTGCCATGCTCTGCTCAAGATCTGGAATCCCACAACCTGGACACCTGGAGTAAAAGTCTGACTTGTGGAGACTATCAGCATAATTCTATAAAATTTGCTTGTCCAATGTCCATCCTAGGTACTCTTCTTGCTTAAGGCCTATTATAATTATAGGCTTCAGCATTCATATTTTCAGGTCTTTGGTTCCCAAACTTCACCACATCACACCAATCCTGTCCTGAAATCACCTCGCTGGCTGAAAATACCCGAACGCATAGAATACAAAGTCTTGTCACTCACTTACAATAAACTTCAATCATCCCAGCCGTTCTATCTTCGTCAGTACTGTTGTTAACCAGCCAGCCAATTCATTCAACACGTTCCTCATCCTCCATTACACTGCTTCAATGCTTCGTCCTTCCATCCCCTCATCACTAAAATTCGTAAACCGCTCTATAGCCATTGCCATTCCACCTCTTTGGAACAAACTTCCGCAGCACTGCGATTAACTTCTAACCATCTTACGAACTCATCAAACTCCACCTTTCGGTATTTCTCCACAGGTTGTCCACTTAAAACTGAAAGAATTGCTATTTCACAAATCATATTCCGATTTATTCTCTTCCTCACATCCCTCGTCATTTCAACTCTAAGCATCATCCAGCTTAGCGGCCGTTTATCTGTCAGCCTGCATGACTCTCCGGATTTTGTTTTGATTGAGCGCCTGTGAATGGTAAGCAGGTTCCAGCGACTTCACTTTTCTGAGCGCTGCAGAATTTTCGAGATTATTATTACGATTACGATTATCCGGGTATGGGACTGGCACTATCAGAGAGCAAACAGTGGCGGAGTTCCCCTGGTCTTGGGATTCCCTTACTCTGCGTTTTTTGCACAGATGCCTTTGGTGCTGTAGACCTATGCTAATTTTTCTGGAAAAGGTGCATTGTAACATTAGTGTAACAGGATGCAACTGGAGCTTTCGGTCTTCCTTCTCCTCAATACCGTTAACGCTGCTATATCAATTTAGCGTTATCAGTAGGCTACGTGAATGTACATTTCAGATACTAAACGCTATGTAAATTTCCATTGAAAATAATTGTAGTGGCAATAATAATTAATTATTAGGCTATAGTCATTAATCAGCCCTATCTGCAATTAGGCCTATATAGCTTACTGCCATTTAGAGTGACTTAGCGGAGCAGGATAATAAGACTCTTGAATTTAGCCGTCAAAGAATAATGTCATAACCTAAAAACCCTAAATAAACAGTCGGGTGGCATCACGGACACTGCTTGGCTCGGGTTGTATTCTCCACGTGAAGATGAGAAGATAAAATCGTTTATAGCACTACATAAGAGCCATATAATAATAAGTCTTAAAGATAATATTCTGTTGAAGTGGCCGATTATTTGTATTTTAAACTTCGAGCAGATGAAGTGGCCTAAACAGTAAACAATGAGCAATGCATTCAGCGGCTCCTTTAGGCTAGCGCACTTACGCAAATGCGTACAACGCTGAAGCGTTAGGAATTTTCAAATCGCTAATAAAAAGCGAGATGCTACATGCAGCTTAAGTCATTAAATTTTTAGAACTATCCTCTCAAACAATGAAGCGACAGTAGGATATATAGTCTGCATGTGACACTGGCTACCTCAAAATCTATAATGATTTGATGATGATGACGATGATGATGATGATGATGGTGGTGGTGGTGGTGGTGGTGGTGGTGGTGGTGGTGGTGGTGGTGGTGGTTCGCTGCCCATAGCCAGGTTCTATTGCTTTCGCCCCCCCCCCGAGGATGAGATGAGTGAGGTGGTTTCCCGTTGCCTTCTACACAGACAATGATGGGTAAGCACTAAGCAACAAGCCCAAGGTCGCTCCGCAGCAGCTTGCGCCCCGGCGTCCCACACTAGGCAAGTTATATAAGCATTTATTTAGGGCTAAAGACTTTAATAGGTAGCCAATGTTTAGTGTTTATCTAGGTCACCTGCAGATTTCAAGCAAACGCTCAGTTGTACATGTTGCATGTACATTGTACATGAAGATAGGGTTCATTCGGATACAGTCATGTCAATCTACATACAGTCACAGCATGGCTACTGACTTTCACCCTTCAAATTCTACCCTTCATGAGCGTTAAAAATGCCTGATCTGTATATTTGTTTATTTCACAAAGCAACAGCAAAAACGCTGTAGGCCTACAGTGTATGTGTAAGCTTACATTAAAAATATACAGTAGGCTACGGTCAGTGGCGTAACAATAGGGTAAACTGGGTACACAAAGTATAGGGGCCCCCGAGTGTAGAGGCCCCAGAGGGGCCCCCGAGTTTGCAAGACTCCGAAAAAATTTGTGATGCGATTCGTCAAAAGGAAGCCTGTGTCGTAAAGTCTAAAATGACACTTTTATACCGTATTAAACAGTAGATATTTCACTTCAAAACAAGCCCTATTTGGATCAAATATCTTGATATTTGACCGAATTGTGAATATTTTAGTGTCCGAAACTGTGATAATGCAGTTTTCGGGAAACGCGAGGCAAAGGTGATCACCCTAGTTTCGTTTGTTTATTTTGCCTATTATCATGGCCGGAAAATAATTAGAATAATTTATTTGACAACCATTTGTTAGCCCAGAGTCTCAGCTTTCAGAAGATACCAAGTTCAATAGGGGTGAATGGTTATAATGACCGACGGCAATGATTTGAATACGCACTAGAAAGTCCGATTTTGACACTTTGAAAAGATACAACATTCACAAACAAAATTAGTACAAAATATTTGCAGACGGATTTTAGCTTTAGCTTTGATACTTGGCGAATAATTACATAATACAGTGTACTATATGAAAATGCAAAAAGTAAAAATCGACCTCTGATAACCTGTTCACAGAAATCGGTCATTATCTCAAAATGCTACCGTGCGACATGAACCCCATTTCCCAAGATCGTAACACAATTATGTTAAATAAATATTGTAGTAGACTAAGTAGACGGTACCGTAACCGTGTAAGACTCTCAGTAGTCAGTACGGTTACCCGAGAACCCGTCAAGTTCCGTCAACCCGAAACGACGCGACGAGTCGGACTCGGAGACGCCCAGCTCCAGCAGTGCACAACCCTAATGTTTAATTAGTGATAACTTTCCGGTCCCGGAAATGGCGTCATTGCATTTGCATGGTGTTGACATTATTTTAGAGAAACTTATTTCCGTGAAATAAATTGCGCATCTCATTGGAAAAAAGAGTTCTGGGTTTTGACTGAATGACTTCACACTATAGCAAAGGACTTCAACCAAACCTTACATAGGCCGTTAAGGCCAGCCTATTTAACTTCAGTCGCACATGTCATAGACTAATTGTCATTTCAGCCTTGTTAGGAACTTACAGTTTACTGTAATTTGTACTTTTATCTTGTTCATATACATCAGCATTTCAGTAAATTAATAAGTATTAATACATTTCAATAAGTACCGTAGGGAGAGGGCCCCACCTTCATATTTTGTGTAGGGGCCCCCGAGTTCCTAGTTACGCCACTGGCTATGGTCACTTATGGTTGAGTTTGTTGTGTAGGCCAACATGTCTTTTTGGGTGTTTTCTACATAACGCTCATAGTGTCTTTATCAGATGAAACTTCGAGAAATTTGCTGAAAGTTATAATAATTATGATGTACATGTATCTCGCTGCTGCGGGAGAGGTTGTGGAGGGCAGTAAGTTAATTTCTTTGAACAGCTCAGTCACTTGAGCTGCAATTTCAGCCGTCAAATAGCTGGAAGATCGAAAGCTATGCATGAAACTTTCAAGACCGGTCTTTTAACTTACACTCGCAAACCCCACCATGCAGAAAATGCATAGGCTACATTATTCGAGATATGATAGTGGCCATGTTGAACATGCCTTGATGAAATTAATCATTTGTATGGCCTGATCCAAAATAGATTTCAAGGCTAAGCAATTGAAACAAGTCGACGTACATACCACAAAAACAGAAGAATTTAGTCATAAATCAGTGTATTATGTTTTAAGCTTACATGCAGGCTATTAAAATTTGAAACCAAACAGATTTACAGGAAGAAAAAACAGCAAATTTACAAAAAATGGCCTAGAATCATAATTTCAAATGTCTTGGCATGCAAAAAGCTGTAGCCCGGTGTAAAGGTTTCAAATTAGCCTACCCCTCCTAAACATTACCCCCTCCCCCCGGTAACTTGAAACCGGTTTCAGATTACCCCCGGAAACTAGATTTGCATCAATCATCGCAATTATTGCACTAAAAAATCAGAAAAATCATAACCGCTTCTTGTTTTGGTCTGAAGATTTTCATCCGTCATCCCACTTCGTGGTGTGTTATCAATATTTTAATTGAAAAAAAATATTAGCCTTGAAGCCATTTCTCCATGTAACTTCAGCGGCAATTAAGTAGCCTATTTTAGTTACAAATGAAAATATTGAAAACAAACCACGAAGTGGGATAACGGATGAAAATCTTCAGGCCAAAACAAGAAGCGGGATAATTGTTCTGATATTTTTAGTGTAATAAATGCGATGATTGATGCAAACTACAGTTTGCAGGGAGATAATGTTTAGGAGGGGGTAATTTGAAACCTTTACACTGGCATGTATGGATTTTCAGCGGGCTTATCAGTGATCTTGGAAAACTCCTATAGGCCTACCTAAAAGTGTCAGAACAGAACAGACAAGAGAAGCGATTTTGACTTAACACGACAAATTTCAAACATTATCCTGTCACAAAACACGAACTAAGTTGGAAGTAGAATCAATGCGTTATAGAGACTTATTGTATTTGGCTGTTCCTTTCGACGAGAGCTTCGCGATAATGTTTCTGCATCCTTGAATTGCTGTAGTTACAAGATAATGTACACCCGACCGTAGACGTATTAGTGTAGTAGCTGTCTGGGAAGACACTTGACTTCATAATAATCCGCATCTGTGGCCGCCTAGCAGTCCAAATCTCGAACCGGGTACATGTACCGGGGTGGCGCGTTTTTCGTTCCTGTATTCATGACATCGATAACCGTAGGGCACGTCTGATTGAAGAGTGACACTGTGACAGCTGTTTAACCAGGTGATCATCGACCTGACCATCAAACAGTAGCGTCTATGTCTACGGCTGTGTGTTCGTGAACAAAAAGAACATTTAGAACAAAATTTATAGCTGAATTTCACTTCCTTTCAGCTTTTCCATGTTGGAAAGTTGCATTTTTCGGTGCTGCATCTCAAACGCTCATAAATTTGGCAAACTCGCGAATATTTCTAATCGGCTTTAGGATCTCATGTAAATATGGCCACGGTTGTTGTGTGTAAAATTTCAGACAAATCCTAAACGTTTTGACCGAGTTATGACACTTTATTGTGTGGTCTACTTTATCGTGGACACAGTGTAGAATGCATAACTGCAGACATACATGTAATTATTATGACGCTATAGACTTTACTTCCTAGTTTGCACAAGACTTAGTGGAGAGCAAACCTAATTATGTCCGGAGTTATGTAGTCTACATTATAATTATTGTAACTAGGAGCGGATGAAGATATTATCTTCCCGATTCAAGGCTCAGCCTCAATGGTATGCATGCCCTGATCTGGTTTAATCACTGTGTTACCAACTGGTGTGTTTTAATCAACAACAAAATATATTGCAGTTGTGATATAACAACCAACATCATTTGGTTTTTCAGCTTCCGAAATTTCATTTCCATTATTCGTATCTGTTTTCTGTTAGCCTAATTTTATGCTTCCGAAATTTCAATTTCATTATTCGCATTCGTTTTCTGTTAGCAGGGTGAGAATTGCCGGGGGGGTTGGGGGGGTTCAACCCTCCCAGTCTTTTTTAGAGCCCCATGTTAAAGTATGTTTTTCATACCCCAATTTCAAGTTTATCATAGGCCAACCCCCCCAGTTATTTTTCCACAATTCTCATACTGTCTGTTAGCCTATCTCTTAATTTCAGGAAGAGTAGGTTGAAGGAATAATGCTAGATGCTTTATGTTTCTTGTTTCAGTGAAACGCCTAAAATTAAATGTTGAATTTGTTTTTGATTATTTTATACAATATTCAATATTCAACTAAAAGAACTACCGCTGAGAATTTTACAGCTATATTAGACGCTTAATGTCTAGATTTAACTTATGCGGTGAGTTCGCTTGCCTGATTTATTCATCGGCATTCCTCTTGAAATGTCAGCATCGCATCGGTCTAAGCTTCTAAGGTTAGTTCAGAAGGGGGGCTGAAAAATTTAGGGAAGGTGGGGGCAAGTGTGGCATAAAGTCATAAAAAGTTGAATAAAATATGTAATTTTCAACATATCTAGATAAAAATTTGTTTTATAGTGTAGGTAGATCATTGGTGCATCCATAAATTTGCTTAAATTGCAACTAAATACGATTTCTTAATCACAATCTAGCTTGGGGCGGAGGCACCCAAAAGGCCACTCTTGCCCCACCATGTGGGGCAGGAATATCATGCCACTTTTACCCCTAGTTGGGGGAAAGACTGCCATGCCCTTCGTACCCCCAGAGACAGTAACATAGGCTACGTATTCAACAATTTTGCTGTACAACAATAAGCAGGAATTTATGTCTTGCATATTAAATAAAACAATTGCACACAGCAATGCATATTGCAATGCATAATGTGATGAGAAGATACCTTCCATGAAATCTCTCAAGTATCGGTTTTGCTAAGCAATCTAAAGAATTGAAACTCTGTATTAAGCTTGAATCACCAAAATTACAACAAAGCTAAATATGTTCTGATATCTAAACAAAAGTCTTAGTCAGTAAACAACAAAGACAAAAGCACACAAGAAATAGCCTAAGTCTATTGTGATTTTAATTTTATGCGTTTTAAATGCATTTTTGTATTTCTCGGCTTCCATTGTCATTCCATTTTCGGTACCTGCCATCGCAGAAGGTAGCCCCCACTTTGCTCCATCTTATGCACGTTTCCTCTATAGACTTGCTTTGCACGCACTTGTCTTCATGAAGCATTGTTAAATATTCGCTCTTTCTTTTACGCTTTCCAGCAGCAGTAGGCAGAAGAACCCGGCGATGGCTTTTCTGAAGAAGAGAACTAGACGTCAAGCCTTTAGGCTACATGAAGCAACTTTATTGCCAAACACTGCTCTACTTGCCTGAATTTCTTCACAGGTGATGATAAGCTGAGTGTAAGTGTCATCACTTTCTGAACAATCATTGAGCATATAGGTTGAGAGTCAGTGACATCACTGTTCTGAATGTCCTCATAGGGGAAGATGGGCTAAGACCCGTTGGTAGCCTATCATGTTTACTTTCTTGGAAGGTCCAGAAAGGAACAGTTTCTCTCTTTATCTCTCGTCACTTATCTCAAATTCGTCACAGAAAAATATGTGCAGTTTATACTCTTATACTACTTTTTCAAAGGCAGGTGCTACCTTAATATTCATTATCACTATCTTGTGTTTTGACTTTTCAGTTGATAGTCCTCGCACTCGCAGGTTCCTCAAGACATTACACTGGTTGAGCACGAAGCTTTGGTTTTCCTGGTCGAATTGAGCTTTGCATTGATTCTCTGAATTCTGGTGATGTTCCAAGTTTTTTTTTCATCATAAGCCTTTACAACCTTATCACCATCGTGTCCTGTTTTAATGTTGCTACTGTATATGGGGTATTGGACCAGTATTGGTGCTGCCTTTCCTCATGCTGTCTTCTCAACCAAAGTCCGTGACTTGCTCTGGACCAAGCACAATCACTCCGTGTTTGTTATTATCAACTGCGTCAACTGCGCACTGTTGCTCGCTTGCTTACTCCTATTGTTGCTGCTACCCGTGTCCATTCTTTCGTTACCACCAGACTTGACTAATAACTAGGCCTACTGCTGCTCTGTCTATGCTTGCCTGAGGCTAAAAAGCACGGAAGATTGCCTGCATGAGTTGCCTTGATCGCGTCCTGTTCTCTGCAGCCCGCCATATTGGCCGCATTCCCAAATTCAGTCATTATTTCCAGTTGTATGCGTGACGTTCTCAACTATAGTCTACCTTCCTGTCTAGCAGCAAATTGAGAATAGGATCTCTATCCTAATCTGGTGCTACCTGCTAGGCCTTGCTCCTTCCTACCTTTGTGAGCTCTGTAACCCTACTCTCAGTGCTCGTCAGTGCCGCTCCATCGTTCGATTGAAAAGTCTGTTCTTAGTCTTTGTTCGTGGCTTACTTACACTATAATTTTATTATATGCAGAACCATGCTTTCACGGTGTTAGGGCCGTCAACCTGGAATGGCCTACCTCTGACACTCTGCTTCCTTTCTAAAAGTCATTCTCAGGCTTTCCTCTCACTTTTTAAGGCAGTTTTATTTGGCCGCGCTGAAGTTTGGGGCGCCTCTGAGTAGTCTCCTTGTAGAGGTATTTTAGAAATGCATTTAATGAATGGATACCCTTTGTATTCCAAAAACTGTGAACTTGCATTGAATTGACTATGTTCTGTTATCACATTTGTTGTTTAAGTTTTACTGTTAAAAAACAGAACTGTATATGATTGATTTGAAAGCAATAAAAAAATTTTTTTTTAAAAATATCTTGTCGAAGTTTCTTAACTTCTTGTTTGTCTGATCGTTCTGTGTCATTGGCCGATTCATACCTATAACGTTGGCTACCTTCCTTCAAAAAGTGGCGAAGACATGTCCATGAAGCGACCAACCCTCGAATCGAGGAAGGTTAAAGACAAGACAAGACAAGACCTTCTTCACTTCATCCTGCAGCACTGGTCTAGCAGATCTCCAAGTCACACACATGTCCCGACGCTTTATTGAAACGCCAATAGGCCTATAGGCATGCACAAATCCAGGATGCTAATGGCGTAGGTCAATAGCTTGAAATTCCGTGCTTTATCATTGCCTGGAATTTCGAAAAATCTCCACTAGTCTAGCCACAATTTTCATGGTATGGCACAATACTTTGTCAGTGTGAGTTTTCGCTGAGTTTTACGCTTATTAAATAACCACTTAGTACATTATACACAACGCCAATTAATAGAATATACCAGTAGGCCACCTGTGGGAAAAACTGCATCGCATACGGCTGGGGCAGAACTGGCATACCGCTGGGGCAGAACTGGCATACCGCTGGGGCAGAACTGGCATACCGCTGGGGCAAAAGTGTCAGTAATGGGGCAATAGTGGCACGTAAAACGGGGGCAAGAGAGGCATACAGTGCTGCTTTTGCCCCGATTTGGGTGCTCATAATTGCGAGGATCTATCAGCATTATTGCGTTGCCTAAATTTTTAAAACTTATAGCATTGAAAAGAACACACATCCCTGCATAATACAAAATAAAACTTTAACAAGTGCGATCCTAATACTGAAAGTGAGTAACATATTTGTGATTCTCGTGAGAGTTGCAAATAACGCAAAAAATCGAAAAAATGATATAAAATTTTTACCATTCAACTTTTGGAAACTTTTGTCTTATGAAAACATAACACTTAATGATAGTCTATGTTCGCACTAGGTAAAGGTTTCAGAAAATAAGTACTTACTTCGAAAGTGAGGATGCCACTCTTACCCTACCCTGCCACTTTTGCACCACTTACCCCTACATTTATTTTTAAACTATTAATTTTGCAGTTCTAAATTTTCTTCGTGTTGGAGGATATAATACTAATGATGGACAAGGTGAAACTAAGAACATTTAGAAGCCTCCATGAAATAAAGATTTTTTTCTGCTCCTGGTTCCCCTGATCCCATATGATCTTCCACCTTCAAGTCGTTAATGGTAAACAACTTAAAAACTACTCTGCGTCTCTGCCCTCTCCGAAAACCGGACTTGGAACTTTTTCTGACTATCATTTGAACAACCCTTTGACTCGATGAAAAAGCTGGTGCCTGCAATTTACTTTAGAGTGGTCCCTTGGAAAATTAGAAATTACAGTTAACCCTTTGGAGGTGAGGTGACGCATTGTAACGTTAGAGGTGAGGTGGGGTCTGACAAACCCCAACACATATTTTTATTTTCAAGTCGCGATATCAAATGGAAAACATTAATTTGAGTTAAACTATTCTTCTATGATCAATTATCAACTAAACAGGCGATTATCACGAACAAATATCTGTTTTCAATCCTTATTAGATGGCCAGAAGGTGAACCCATCAATTGTGTACTTTGCCCGTGTAAGTTCGGTTTGTATACGAAAAATCGCAATTTCCTTCAAATATACATTAAAATAAAAAAAAAGGTTCGTTCAAAATTTCTGAAATTTTGGTAAAGTGTCCGTATTTCATATTCACAAAGGTACAAAAAAATAATCCAAGCTGGTTTGACGTTTTCCACAAAAAAATTAAAGTAGAATACCTCTGGGGTGTGACACACCCCACCTCACCTCCAACGGGTTAAAATAATTATAGAAGTAGAGTCTAGGCCTACCCAAAAGGAGCATGAATCAATATCTGAATGAAAATTGGGCAAGTGGACTGAGTGCACCCCTTCATGAACCTATTTTTAACTACTCTTTTATATATTTTTTCAACAACTTTATTTGCACAAAATTATAAAAAAAAAGGTGAAACTGATAAATATACACTAAAAGGCGCAGTGAAAAATACCCCATGAATGCCACTAAATCCCTAGTTTGCATATTTAACCTCTTGCTGCAAAAAGTTTCAATCGCAACCATCGTGTTTTGTCCCCTCCTGCAAAATGTTTGCGGGCGCCCATGGGTAGGCCCTATTGGTAACGGTGTTTGGGCTATGTGACCATGCATAAGAAAACACTCCCAAAGTTTTAAATTTCAGAAAATAAGTTTGTGTAATTTTTGTTCTATATATGCCACAGATATAGCTAATCAAGTTGGTGAAAACAGTATATTTTTATCTTTTAAAATGAATTAGGCCTAGCTATGAATTTCTAAAGATTTTAATTCTTAGCACTTTGTGAAATCGTTTTAGGGAGAAATCGCCAGTTGAATATTACCTTTATTGCATGAACCCTACAAAGGTTAATAGATTTTTCAAAAGAATTTAATAATAATAATTATTATGTTCTAAACTTAAAATTTTATTAAGTACTGTTCATCATTAGTGTTTTGTCCCATGCAAAACATCAAGAATAATATTATAAATTTTTTTTATCAGTTTTAATGCGGGAGTTTCCGACCCACAAATTTCCACACCATTTAAAGGGTGACACGAAAACATAAATAATTATTGTCATGTTCATTGTTCAGACAGTGGATCTTTTAAGAATGGTCTAGCTAGGCAAGTTAAACAAAGGCAACAGGTCAATCAAATCTTGATCACAATAGACGCCAAAGTCTGATTCCGGGAGTTCAGGCCAAGCAGTTGGGTGTTTAGACCCTTTTTCATGACAGCCAGACAGGGGCACAAGCGAGTCCTCTACATACGCGCCAATGGTGGAGGCCAAGCTGCATGAAGCACGCGTGTCCGTATGGTGTCACGACAACTCGTTCACCGACAACTCGTCCAACGACAACTCGTCCACGGACAACTGGTTCACCGACAGCTGGTTCACCGAAATAGAAGCCGGATTATTGAGAAAACGCTTGGGCAATAGAAGCTGGATGAAGGTTCTTTATTTGCGAAATAGGAGCTGGATTTCTGAGAAAAAGTCTAATGGTTTTCTTTCTTAAATGGAAGCTGAATTGATGATTTTCATCATGTGTCTCAACATGTATCCAGCTTCTATTTCAGATAGAAAATAAAATAAATTCATCTTCCATTTCTTAAGCGGTTTTTCATCAATCCAGCTTCTATTTCACCTGTAAAAACCTTCATCCAGTTTCTATTTCTCTAGCGTTTTCTCAATAATCCGGCTTTTATTTCAGTGGACGAGTTGTCGGTGGACGAGTTGTCCGTGAACCAGTTGTCGTTGAACCAGTTGTCTGTGAACCAGTTGTCGTGGAACCTGTCCGTATGTCGCACGTCAGTCTGTGATGAGTGTGACGGAGGAATTGGTATTTGAAACACAAATGTATAGAAGATTATTGAAACAAGAGCAGCCATAAAGAAGTCACACAGACCAAGGTCTCTTTGTTCAATTTTTTTTATCTGTTTATAATAATTTTACGGAAACGTCTTCAATTATTGAAGACGTTTCCGTAGATCAAGGACGACGTGGTTAATCAGTCTTATATAAATTATTTATTTATAATTATATATAGGCCTAAAACTAGCCTAATTATCTACACCGGTAGGCGAGAGCGGCATACGTCTGTTGGTTGCAACGGACTACGGTTCAAGCCTCGGGCTGGGAGTTGACATTCAGAGATTTAGATATTTCGGGCTAGCACGTGTGGGACGCAGGGGCGCAAGCTGCTGCGAAGCGACCTTGGGCAAGTTGCTTACCCATCATTGTCTGTGGGGAAGGCAACGGGAAACTCATCTCATCTCCAGGGGTGTAAAGCCATTGAACCTGCTTTCGGGCAAAGAACCATCATCATCATCATCGTCGTCGTCATCATCATCATCATCATCATCATCATTATCATCATCATAGGCCTACATATTCGTAATCAAACATCAGGTTGATAAGCCGCAACACAGTTACAAGATGAAGAGAAATGTAGTTTAACAAAAAAGTTTGGGTTATTTTTAAACTAATCAATTATTTTCTCTCTTTTTAAAGTACCCGAGGTAAGAAGTTCATATCATCATTTAGTTGGCAATTCAAAGTGATGAGTTCTGAATATTTTAAAAGTCAATGTTTTCCATCTGCATTCCAAAAAGATAATAGTTAAACTAAATGTCGTCATCTGGAACAACGAACGGATTCATAAGCAACCTGGTTTAAATTCCTTTGTTTGCAAAGTCAGTAAGTCGCTTATTAGGCCTATCTATTTCTCTTAAAAAATAAATTATGGATATGTTATAATACAAAAAACATGTACATTTTACAAAAGTAAAACACCTTTAGGCCTATATATATTTAATTTATTTTGAGCACTTCCGGTTGTCAAAAGACAACTCTGTGACCACCAAAATGTAGCCACACATTCTCTCTATAAAATGGTATAATTTGTTTTTCTTAATGTTAATTGACCAATAAGATATAAACAAAAATATAAGGGGGTGGTATCCACCCCCTGGTGCCTCGGGTATAATGGGCATAACTTTTGAAAGGTGTGAGGTATCATCTCACATTTTACCTTAAAATGTGTGAAAATGAATTCCCTACAGCTACCTAAAAGGTCAAATTTTTATTCCATTTGGAAAAAGTTTGAAATCGAAAAAACCTAGAGGGTAGATACCACCCCCCCTCCCTTGGTAGCCCGAGGGTTAAAAGGCTGAGTCAGTATTTGGTGATTTGTGGTTACTTCACTTCGATAATCAATAGCTGTAGAGTTATGGACCTAGCACATCATAACACTGACGTAGGTCCATAAAGCATAGTCTATCACAGCCTATTTGAGAGACAGATATCCATGATACGACTTTAGAGAGCATTATGAACATCTTGTTAAAAGCTGGAACAGTGACCATTGGCTGTTAACCCTCCGGCAGGCGACCTTGCAAATAGTATAAATTTTCTATCGATTATGGCCTACTTGATTGGAATCTCGCTGACATGCAACCTTTCACAACTGCACAAAATTAAGTATCAATAGAAGTAGCTACAGGAACACTTGCGCCATGAAAACTGACACCTATTTTTGTTCACTTATTCATTCATTCAATGGACTTATAATAATATTACTGCGCCGCTTCAGAAACCCACTTTTAACATCTACTTTAAAACTAATTTGATCATCGAAAAAACTTTGCCCCCCCCTGCAAAAATTTCTGCGGGCGCCCATGCATCAGGCTCGCAAATGCCAGTAGTGTTTGGTACATCCACCTCCCCATTAACTCAGCAAATGTAAAGAATTCAGGAAAATCCTCAAGAGGATGATGCTTTGTGAGCTGTTCCAATAAGCATGCTTTAAAGTCCTCAGCTAACAATAATTGTATTTGGGATTTGTGGCGGCAGAACCTGATGTGTGTTTAATTTCAATCAGTTTTCATCAAACATCTAAAATACTTTTTAAAACATTATTTCCTATATCTTATTATACCCATGTGCGGTGTGTCCCTTGGTTTTGTCATTAAACAAATTGTATATAGGCTTATACGTCATCATCATCATCATTATCCGTGGGTTAACAACCCGTAGGTGTCCGACGCCACTCTCTGTCTGAGTCTGTCTCGCGTCATGCTGCCCAGCCTCACCGGTCCAATCAGCAGGTCCGCTCCATACCATTAACATCTTGGAGCATCTATCGACCACCTTGTCCGATTGAAGAAATATTGGGAGAGAGGCAAGAAGGACAACCTGGGTCAATGCCCGTATGTGTCCCAAGTACGTTCTCTCCTCCGACTCTCTCCACCGGTCTGTCCTGACCGGCCTGTGCATGTATGCTCCACATCATGACACCTTGAAGCATCTGTGTCGCTCTGTCACTTGTGTCGTGGTTTTTGCGGATTTCTGCCGTCTTGGTCTTTTACTGCCAGCGTATCGCCACCCATCTGGCAAACCTTCCTCCTTTGTCCGGGCTTAGGACCGGTGTGGCGTGATAATATGTCCGGCATGAAATGTTGTCCGACTCCGCCCACTTCCGTTGTCAAGACAGTATTTCATGCGGTCTACGCATGAGATATTGTCCGGCATGAAATCGTGTCCGACTCCGCCGTTATATGTATCCCGCTTGTCGAAGCAGTACTTCACTAGATATTGTCCGCTTAAAATGCAATATTATCAATAACACTTGCCAAAAATATTTTTGTCATAAGAGTTGAGAAAACAAGGATCTGAACAGTGGAATTATTGTTGAAAGCACCATGTGTGTAGTTGCCATTGCGATGACCCTATTTCTATTTTTAGATAGAATTTCCCATCGTAGAACAGGCCAAGTGGTTATGAGTAAAGGCGTTTGTAAATATGGGCTAAATCTTTAAAAGATTTGCGGCCTTCATAAATGCCTCATCTAATTTAACTGTTCCATAGTTGTGTTTATTTGAAGTAATCCATCGATTCGGTTTTCCAAATTATTAGCCACATGCAGCATTAGGCTAATCTTTTTTATATCAAATTGGCTCATGCTACTCGCATATTTTGTAGCGCTTTATTTTTAACATATTTTAGCGTACTTTATTACCACATAATAAACATAATAATTATGAGGGGTTTTAAGGTTTTCAGAGAACATAAATATTTAGTATGGTTTCTATTTCGATAATTTAAGCAAATGCCCAAAACAACATGGCTTTTGATGTGGTTAGAGCTACTGCCATGCCCAGATTAGATTAAACTGTATGCCTTCCCTGTGTGGTGGGTATTTGCAAATGCCATGGGGCGTAGACGTCTTCACGGTGTTTCAAGAAGAACTCACCCGTTCAGGCTTCATCTCTACTGATTTTCCAAGTATTGACGCACTCTGTTCTAGGGGCTTACTCTGCTATTTTCCGCTATATCCTATTAAATCCTTTTCACATTCTTCACTACCTCCTCCCTTCCCATAAGGTGCTTCATATAATGCCCGAGCCAGGCCACCTAGTGTACAAAATATAGTTGAATTTTATGCCCAACGATTTGTTATGAGAATATTGTATGACTTTGCTTAAATGTTTCTATAATTTATTATTGTACAAACAACTATGCGCTTGCTGGTGGTCTAATGAACAATATTCTTACTTCGACTGACTGACTGACTTACTTGCTTACTAGCAGCCTACTTAATGATAGCCATTGTAAGCATACTGTGCACCTGGGTTAGAACTCTCCAATACGGTTCCACGACAATTGGTCAACAGACAACTCGTCTAACGGCAACTCGTCTTCAGACACTTGGTATAACGACAACAGTACTGGTCTACAGACGACTAGTATTGATGAAATAGAAGCTAGATTTATGAGAGAAAAAAACTGAATGGTTTTCTAGCTTTAATGGAAGCGGGATTGATGATTTCATTCATGTATTTCAACATCCATCCAGTTTCTATTTCAGATCTAAAAATATCTTCTATTTCTCGCTCGCTATTTTTGTCATTCCAGCTTCCATTTCAGATATAAAAATAATGCCCTCATCCAGCGTCCATTACTTAAGCGTTTTCTCATCAATTCAGCGTCTATTTCAGAACTAGAAAAGCCTGTATCCAGCTTTTATTTCTCATGCGTCATTTTCGTCAATCCAGCTTCTATTTCACATGTAAAAGAACCGTCATCCAGATTCGATCTATCTTGCGTTTTTTTCATCAATCCAGCGTCCATTTCACCTATAAAAAAACTTGCATACAGCTTCCATTTCTTAAAGCGCTGGATGTCTGTAGACCACTTGGCGTTAGACGAGTTGTCTGTAGACCAGTTGTCGTGACACCCTCCAGTACATATAAATTATTGCTACAAATATTTTAGTATGTGTAGGCTGCGTGTAGCAGTTTTAAACAGTTATTTGACCCCGAGTTTTAACGCCAATGTCAGTGGCGTAGCTACCATGTGTGCAATGTGTGCAAAGCACACGGGCCCACGACCTCCAGGGGCCCACAAAGATTGCTAAATAATTTTTATTATTATTAATCGAACCTAATCAGTAATTTGCATTATTTTGTGACATAAGCTTATGTAGTTTTCGTGACCACGCTTATACATTACCTATTTACTTTACTGATGCAGTTACACCTGTCAACCGCCAAGCTGCTGACAGGAATTTTTTTAGGCCCTACTGAACTCCTTTTAACTTGTGCTTTCGTCCCGAGTCATGAAAAGATCTAACAACATAGTTTTAAGTTGAGAACAAAAAACGATTCATACCATGCAGCATGAGATTCTTATTTCGCTGATTCGCTTTCCTATGCAAATGGCATGGGTGTGGTAATAATAATATTGTATTATGTCCATCTATCTGTCACATTCGTAGGCTATATAATTGTAATTAAACGGTGCGCTGCCTAAATCTCATACTTATCACAGTCATGCTCGTATATTCCGGTCATTTGCTGGATATGGTAACGGTAGTGACCTCACATTCTCCCTTAACCAGGGTGAAAATTGTCGGGGTTTGAGGTGGTCACTTTTCACAACCAGACTCTATTCCTCATAGCCTACTGCTCTCAACTTCTCTAAGCTCTCACCCCACAATCAGGGAGACGCAAAATTGAGCATGTGTAGATCAGGGTTGTAGGGAATAACGTATATTTTCCCCATTTTTGCACTTGCATGGAATATTGCTAAACTTAGCCCTATATTTAGATATATAGGGCTATAGGCTAGACTGAAAATATTGATGATCGTGTCTTTTTGGTGTGCACATTGCAAATCATGGACGGTGGACCTGAATTGATAGATGATTGACAATTTCTGCTGATCAAAAGAAAGAAACTCTATAATGCCATGACATTGTACTTGAAGGCTTACTAATAATAAGTGGATAAGTAGGCTATAAAAGTTAAGCTTATGCTAAGTGATAGATTTCAAATTCGAATAAGAAATTACCGAAGCTATAGCACTTTAGTTTATCTGTCTCATTCGTGCTGCATTCGTGTTTATTCTGTGAGTTGTATTGCATGTGTTAGGTCTAATAGCAAAATGTCATTCATTAGTTTTAGTATCTTGATTGCAGGCAGAGTAAGAATTGCTGAGGGTGTGGGTTTAACCCCTAGTCTTTTATGGACGCCATAGTAAAGTCCTCAATCGTACGCCCAACTCAACATACAGTAAGTCAACGTCTACAAATCTCATGCTGATTGCATGAACATAAAATACCGCCCTAACAAAGTCAATCAGGGGCCCATGCGGAACTTCTGCACACGGGCCCATGAAAAGCTAGCTACGCCACTGGCCAATGTTGTCCGAATGTAGGCCTAGCGTTTCAATAGAATATTCAATTCTGAAAGCAAGTATGCGGAGAAGCACGTGGCTAGATAATTGAGTGATTATTATGGAAGAGTCTTAGTTAATTAAACGTAAATAAATAGTCCGTGTTTCTTTGCCCTATTTCTCGTAATTATAGCTCCCAATTGTTATGGAACGTTGGAATTATCTTTTGTATTGTAGGTCTTTATCGGAAACGCTCTGTGGTTACTATTAATAACAAGTTCTTAATATAGATGTCGATGTCTATTATTAGATGAACAGGCTGTGTTGGAATTATTATCTTTGGTATTTTTTGTCTTTGCCCGGACAAGATCTCACGGTTCTATTAATACTTATGTTTGACAGTTGCTACCTGACGTCAGCGGTCACGTTAACCAATGACAGTATGTCTCGGACAATATTTCATGGGCGGACATGATTTCATACCACACCGGCACAGGGACGTTGTTGGTTCCCTGTGGCGGAGGATGGATGCAGTTTAACGTCGTGCCCAGGACCAATACGTAATACGTATATATATAATTATATATATATATATATATATATATATATATATATAATTATATCTTCAAAAAGAATATCTTCAACAGAATATCTGACCTTGTAGATGGTCAAAGACATGCATAAAAAGGCGTTGGAAAGCATAACCTCAAAGATGGCACAAGTTCTCATATAGATGGCCTATAATTAACCAAACTTTGTCAATGCTTTGGTTTTCTTGTGAGTTTTCATGACAATAAAATTATCCAATAAGCTTATTGTAATTATAATTCTACAATATGTAACCGTTAACTCATATTTGCATTATGCAACAGACTGTAGTGAAAAGGATATATCAAACAGTCTGAAATTTCGTTCTGCACTCTTAACGAAATGGCTGCTCCAATGCTCCATATTTATTTATTTATTTATTTATTTACTGAAAATTTGATATAGCGCTCCTTCAAGGTTACTACTCAAGAGCGCTCCCAGTCCAACCCCGGTCGAATAAGACAGTCTTGAGAAGAGAAAGAAATGACGTAGAAGTAGAAAGGCAAATAGGTATTAATTTTGACGAAGGATAACAGGGAACTCATTCCAGGTCGCAGGGCCAGCCACGGAGAAAGCACGGCGCTGTCTGATTGCAGTCCGTGAGCGTGGAGCAATAAGTTCCGCTTGTGCAGCTGAGCGGAGAGAGCAGCGGCGTTGAACAAGCGTGGTCGAGCAGCAGAGTTCCTGCAAGTATAAAGGAGCCAAACGCTCAAAGCAGCGCCGGACCAAGACGGAAATTCTGTATGTAATGCGCTGTGGGTAAGGGAGCTAGTGGAGTACATCCCGCATGTACTCGGAGACTCGGCCAAACTTGGGAATGCGGCCTATGAGGCGGGCAGCAGTGCGCAGGACCCTATTTAGGGGCCCCACCCGACAGGCTGAAAGTCCACCGTATATAGAACTGCAGTAGTCCAAGCGTGAAACTACAAATGCATGAACAAGTGTTGAGGTTGCACTAGGAGTCAAAGAGCGGGAAATGACCTTGAGCTGCCGAAGCTGGTAGTAACAGCTGCGACACAGAAGGTTAATGTGCCGCGTAAATGTGAGTTCCTGGTCAAGGATGACTCCCAAATTCCGGACTGAAGTGGAAAAAGTGAAATGTGGATATTTCAAGGATAGGGAAGCTAACTCAATTTTAGAAAGCTGCTGGGGCGTTCCAAGCCAGATAAGCTGAATCTTATTAGGAATAAGGCGCAGGCGGTTTGAGTACATCAGGACTGCAGGGTTACTATTACAGTCTGGCTTATTGTTTCAACCGCTGCGTTAGCGTGAACCGCCAGACAGTGGACATAAGCTTGCAGGTCGTCAGCATAAGATTGGCTGTGGACATCCATAGCTTTCAGCAGGGAGCCCAGATCGGCAGTGTATATTATATAAAGAAGGGGTCCAAGAACGGAGCCTTGAGGCAAACCGATTGGAGCAGGGGCCCATGACGACTTAGTGGATCCATAAGCTACCATGAAAAAAATGGTTTCGGGCTGCAAAAACTCAGGTTCATGAAATTACGTAAGCTTATGTGTAATATTGGTAATGATAGCGGCAGACCACAATGTAATTTTATGATATCTTACAGTCCTTAAGGGGACCCCTAAATGTCCTTGAAAAAATTTGAAATTTTTTCTCTAAGGTTATAAATAACCTTGATAAATTCCCTAAGGTTATAAATAACCTTGATAAATAACCTTAGCATTTTCCAAAATGACCTCAATATGGGACACCCTAATATGCAGTATATATACTTGTTATAGGCCTATATTGTGGTACTCGGTTTTCCCTAAACGTTTTAAGTCGGCTATGTGCCATGTGCAGACAACAATCTCCGGCGTGTGTGTGTGTGTGGGCCTAAGTGTGTGTGGTGCGTGTTTGTATGTGCGTCCTATTTGTATAATTATGAACTGCTCGTGAGTTAAGAAATTTCCCTTTTCCAAAGGCGTGCACGTAAATGGCAAAATGCTTATGGGGGGTTTTGCTAGTCATTCTGTTTTGCCTAGTTAGCCTAGCCTATAACTAAACTCGAAATGTCACGTAAAATGCAGTTTTTAAGTGAAACAGAAAACGGTGAAATGATTATTTTCACATAGTCTAACACATTAGAATGTTGTGTAAATGGTTGTTGGCGTTTGTCATTATTAGGATTACTTTGGATGGTCGAGCACAGTTGACTTCAACTTTACTGGCTTAGGCTACTTCTTCGTTTCAGGTAAAGTGGGCTACTGTCATATTTTATCCTTTAAACGTACGTACATGTAAGGACGTTTACAGGTAGTGGATAATATATAACGGCCAAAAAAAGCAAGCCAGCTGACAGCTCCAAGCAGAGGCGCAAGCAGAACATTTTGCAGGGGTGTTCATATTGATAGCGCCGAAGGTGTGAACCCGCGAGTGCCAAAGGCACGATGCCAACTCTGACTAAAAAGTCTGAAGGAGCGTTGCAAGCTCCCCCAGCGGGGTCTGGGGCGGATCCCCAACAACCAACGCATGACATCGACTATAACACGTTTCAGGTTCTTCTTTGCAATTTCTTTCTAGATGCACGGAATCGCTTCGAATAGATCTAAATCCTTTTAGAATTGCATGTTTTGTCAATAACTGCACGTTTAAAAACCCTCTGATGTGCCTCTCCCCATCATCAAATTTGTATTTTAAAAATCCTCACTGTTATGGTAGCACAATTTCAGGTTGTCATTTGAACGAAATTTCTCATAATTTCATTGCTGAAAT
Source organism: Lumbricus rubellus (assembly GCA_945859605.1). Classification (NCBI taxonomy): domain Eukaryota; kingdom Metazoa; phylum Annelida; class Clitellata; order Crassiclitellata; family Lumbricidae; genus Lumbricus; species Lumbricus rubellus. The sequence goes on from OX243814.1 coordinate 48,664,080, forward strand.
ACATGGTTCACCACTTCAATAAAATAATGCCACCCCCTTATTGTAAAATGTTTCGATTTTTTTAATTTCAAAGCTGTAATGGAGAGCTTTTAAGCTGTCATCTTAATAAAATTACTCATTTTTCAAGGCTGTTAGATTCAGTAGGCCAAGTGGCCAAGGGAACAGTATATACATCGTGAGGCAAAAATTGTTATAATTTTGACAATAATTATTCAAGCAATGTCAACAAAATTCGGGAAAATTATAGCTAAATAGCAGACAATGTAAAAAGATTATCAGTTTGTACTCAAACTGTCCGCCTTTAGCTTCTACGCATGCGCGAAGTCGCTTGCGCCATTCACGCACATTCACGCACCGAGAAGAAACACCGACTGGCTCCGTCAGGGATTTGCTAAACGTCGGACGTGTGCATAAAAGGCGGTCGGCTGCAAAATCTCTCTTTCGAGTTACAACTGCTACATACAGACGATCATTTTGAGTATTGCTACGAGAAGCAGGAAATGGTGTACAAAACAACAGTCCGTGATGTTAAAAATTTTCGTAAGAGAATTGTGCAAGCTTGGAACGACCTTGACCAGCGAATTATTGACTCGGCGGTGCGTGAATGGCGCAAACGACTTCGCACATGCGTAGAAGCTAAAGGCGGACAGTTTGAGTAAAAAATGAAAATCTGTTCACATTGCCTGCTATTTGGCTATAAATTTCCTGAATTTCATTGACATTGTTTGAATATTGTTAAAATGATAACAATTTTTCTAGGGGCTTTGTTTTTATGCCTTATAGGGTTGGTCGTCGTCAGAATTATCTTAATTGTGCATTAGATGAGTTATCTTGATGATTATTATTGTTGACAATACATCCGTCAGTAACGTACATTAAACTCGTGAAACGTCCAGAGTTAGTTCCTCATCAACCTAGTCTACCAAACTCGAATAGGTCGAGCGACTAGAGCTACTACATAATGTACATGTATGTATGTATGTATGTATGTATGTATGTATGTATGTATGTATGTATGTATGTATGTATGTATGTATGTATGTATGTATGTATGTATGTATGTATGTATGTATGTATGTATGTATGTATGTATGTATGTATGTATGTATGACATCGTATGTATGTATGTATGTATGTATGTATGTATGTATGTATGTATGCATGTATGTATGTATGTATTATGTATGTATGTATGTATGTATGTATGTATGTATGTATGTATGTATGTATGTATGTATGTATGTATGTATGTATGTATGTATGTATGTATGTATGTATGTATGTATGTATGCATGGATGTATGTATGTATGTAATACTATGTATGTATGTATGTATGTATGTATGTATGTATGTATGTATGTATGTATGTATGTATGTATGTATGTATGTATGTATGTATGTATGTATGTATGTATGTATGTATGTATGTATGTATGTATGTATGTATGTATGTATGTATGTATGTATGTATGTATGTATGTATGTATGTATGTATGTATGTATGTTTGTGTGCATGTGTGCTTGTATGCAATTATGTATGTATAAATATATGCGTGTGTAATGTTTGCATGCATGTATGTATGTATGTATGTAGGAATGTATGTTGTATGTATATATAATCAATCAATCAATCATTTTTTTATTGAGCCAAAAAAGCACACATCACATCAAAATAAAACATGAACGCTATTGGTAACAAAAGGAAACCCAGAAGGGACTGCAGAGTCCCGCTGGTTAGGGCCACCTACGCACATTTACTGGTTCTAGGCGTTATAATTTGTATGTATGTTTGTATGTATGTATGTATGTATGTATGTATGTATGTATGTATGTATGTATGTATGTATGTATGTATGTATGTATGTATGTATGTATGTATGTATGTATGTATGTATGTATGTATGTATGTATGTATGTATGTATGTATGTATGTATGTATATATATGTATGTATGTATGTATGTATGTATGTATGTATGTATATATATGTATGTAATTATGTATGTGTAATATGTGTATGTATGTACCTATGCATGTGTGTATGTGTATGCATGCATGTATGTATAATATGTATGCATGTATGAGTGTATGCAATTATGCATGTATGCGTACTTGTATGCATCAATCAATCAATCTGCATGCGTACAGCTATACAATTTCAGCAGATCGCGTCAAGAAATGTGCATCATTCGGCAGATCAGAGAAATTAAATGTAAAGAAGATATTAAAAATCCCAAAGTATATTTGGATAATCATAAGGCAGGCCAAGAGTAGAATTGGCAGGTAGCACCGCCACTGCGCAAACAGTTCTTTAACTTCTATTAGTAGGTTATGTAAGCTGGAGGCCTAAATTTGAAAACGGTGTCAAGTTGTTTTTAATTCAGTCATTGTATAATTTTCTATATGTTCTGAGAAGAATTGTTTCTTAAAGATATTAATTAAAGACCTGACAACTGCTAAAATAATGGCTGAACACGCAACCGACCAAAAATGACCGGCGCGCCGCCGCCGACACTCTCAAGTCAACTCGTGGCTCTGATTCAAACCTTCATGTACAGCGTGCACACCCAGTAATTTTTTGGGTTTAAGCCGGAATGTCCAAACAACCGGTTTGCGACGTGCTATGTATTTGCTTATTACAAATATCTTTACTCTTTGCAGACTTAGGCCGGAAGTAGGATAGTTGTGCTGACGTATTATAATTGTGTCATGGTCTACATAGACGTGTTTACAATTTATTATCTTTACTAGCTGAACCCGGCCACGCGTTGCTGTGGCAGAAAAGACCGTCCTCTGCCTCCAATCCTCCCCCTCTCTCCCCCCTCCCCCTCTCTTCCCCTCTCTCCTCCGCCCTCTTCCCGCCCCCTCCCCCTTCCCTCCCCTCTCCCTCTTCCCCCTCCCCTCCCCCTCTATTCCCCCGCCCCTCTCCCTCTCCCCTCCCCTTCCCCCTCCCACTCCTCCCCCTCCTCCCCTCCCCTCCACTCCCCTTACATCCTCCATCTCTCCCCTCCCTCTTCGTCCCGCTCCTTCCCTTCCTTTCCTCCTTCGCACCGTCCCTTTCCGACACGGGGCGACAGCGACGCGGAACAGAGCGACGCGGAACATCAAAAAGGCCGGAATCGAATGTGTTGAAATGCGCTACATAAACGGAACACGCGCCCGAAGCAAAGCCTATCGGCGGGCGTAAAACGGTCGAATTTGCAGATCTTTTACAAAAGAAATAACTTTCACTTCGATTCGACCGATTGAGAGTTAAAATTCAAACCGTCCATAACAAAAAGAAATAACTTTCACTTCGATTCGACCGATTGTGAGTTCAAATTGAAACCGTCCAAATGCATTCGCCAAAAATAGTTCGCGTTTAAAAATGGCGGTTGCGCAAGGTTCATATAGCGCATATTCAACTCGGAATCGGTCGAATGGAAGTGAAAGTTGTTTTTTTGTTGTAGAAGATTTTGGGAAAAAAAGCATTATACAAACCTGCGCCTATATTAACGGAACGTTTTGCTGCAATTTTGAAAAGAATCGGTCCAGGACTTACCAAGATCCTTTATGAGGAAGATTCGTGCGAACGCCGTTACATTTTTATATATATAGATAGGCTATTAACATGCTTATTCACGAAACAACAGGAATGAACTTGGAAGAACTAAGGGAGGCGACATCAGAAAGAAAGCATTGGAGGAAATGGATCATGTCGGTCGCTAGAGCTCAGAGAGCTGAACGCACAAGGTAACAAGGTACATGTAACATGCTAGACAGCTTGAACCTCAAAGTGGCGGATATTTTTTGCACGAGAGATGGCGCACAGACTAGCATTTTAGCCTATCGCAACCAAATATTTTTGCCATGCCTGACAAGTATTACCCCCGTATAGCATACTAGGCTAACCGTAAACTTGATTGAACCATTTCACACTTGCCCAATTCGTTACATTGTTGCACTCTTTTAATCAACAAACCCAACAGCTTGGAGAATTTAATGTGATAGGTAGGCCTACAGATAACCTCATCATCCTTTGGACAATTCTTTGTAATTAATTCGCTCTTTGCGCACCCATAATATTATAGCAGAGTCCTGAAAATGCTTGTGTGTAGCACCTTCTTTTTCGTTGTCGTCCCTATGGCTTTGCTGCTCCGCGCCTTCTCCATTGCGTTCAGTGCTGTTGCTGCCTTCGCCAACCTAGTTTGCACCTCATCCCTGGCGTCTGGGTCATATGTCGTGTTGTTCCCGAGGTATGTGAAATGTTCAACGTTGTCCAGCGGGTTTCCGTCTATGACTAGTATCTCGGTGTTTTTTTGCTCCAAATGCTAGCGTTTTCGTTTTCTCGTAGTTAATATTGAGGCCATATCTCATACTCTCCTTATTCAGCTCTCGGGTTTTTCCATCCAGTCTCTTCGCATCTTCGTCTATCAGGTCGATGTCGTCTGCAAAGGCAAGGTTATTAATTTTTGTGCCGCTTATTTTCTACCGTCTCGAATCTTGTTAAGGACTCTTTCCAGTACCAAGATGAAGGTGTTTGGCGATATCGGGTCTTCCTGCCTTGTGCCTGTGTTTGTTGCGAACCATTCTCCCAGGTCGCTACCTACTTTCACTGCTGCTGTTGCATTGCCCTTTTTCCAGCAGACGCGCTAGCTTCCTGTCTACGCCGTAGGATTCTATGGCAGCCCATGTTATACTCTGGTCTATGCTATCGAAGGCCCTTTTGGAGTCCACGAAGCAGTTGAAGATTTTGATGTTTTTCCTCCTGGCTTTTTCTTCTTTTAATCTCAAGGCCAGTATGTGTTGTACTGTACTCCTATCCTTCTTGAATCCGGCCTGTTCGTCCGCCATGAATTCTTCTGTCTGTCCTCTGAGTCTCTCGGACAGTATCGACATTATTAGGTGGCTAATGAGAGTAATTGTACTATTACAGTAGTTGCCACATTCCAGTGCGCTGCCCTTCTTTTGTAGTATCACCAACAATGAGTTTTTCCACTCCTTCGGTGTTCGTCCTTCTTTCCATGCTGCGTTGATTATTTTGTGCAACTCTTTTACCACGATTTCTACTCCAACCTTTATCATTTTTTATATTTTTAAATTTTGTTTTTAGCTATTTAAAAATTTTGAAGCTTGTTGGGACACATCTTCGAGGACGACTTTTAAAAGAAATATTTTGCATGGTAACTAACAATACAAAAAGGGCAACGAATTGTTGCTCTTCCGTTCAGATTCTAAAATTTTAATTTTTTCGTTCAACCCTAGTATACAACACGTCGGGATTTTTTCCTGGGGAATTCATTCTTCGGGGAAACTCCCCCCCTTTAAATTAAATACTCACACACGAAGAGTTCAAAAATAACCAATCATTTTCATTTTCATTTAGGATGACGGATTATCTGGATATGTTGATGGAACAAAAGGCATCTGAATTCATTGTTGGTACATGTGAAGTAATTCCACAATACTTCGATCCTATAACTGAATGTATGCAAAAGCCAATGGTACATGCTGTTTATTGTGGTAGCGCCATGGAGTTCTACATACGACCATTGACTTTTAAATGCGTCACCGACGTTGATGCACTTATCTTCGAGGCAAATGAATTATTGGCCTTCGAAGATGACTTTCCAGTGTTGCCACATGATGTGAGTTTGTTACCCGATGTGATCGAATGCTTTAAGATCGAACCATACGTCAGATATGCTGGTTTTGTTCGAATTCGAAGAATGGGTGAACTGAAGTATAACTGGAAATGCAAAAAATATGAACTTAACCGTGCAGCTTTCCCAAGTGAATACGTTATGTGTAATCAGGCTGCACCTAACGTGATCCTGGACAAAGGACATAATGGAATCAAATCACACATTGTGAGAGGTCCAGCAATAACGCTGGAGTATGGCGCAGGAAGTAATCCGTCAGATTACGTATATAGCGTATGGTGTCCACAATGGCCGAGAGAAGCCGAGGAATGGCCCATACGACCGAAAAATTACGGATGGCCGACGATTGCCACTGTCTCGAAAATTGTGGAGCATGGTTGCCATGTTGTATATGTCCAGCACCATGATTGTAGGGACCACGTCGAACAGTGGAGATTGTCATTTTCAGTTGCGGAGGTAATTTTAATTCAGAGCTGGACTAAAATTCAGCAGATTGTGTATCATTTGCTGCGAATCTTCGCCAAGAAAGAATTGATACAAAAGAATTGTCTGAAGGAAGAAGAGGTTCTGTGTCCGTATCATTTAAAGACGTTGATGTTATGGACTTGTGAAGCGATGCCACCTGAATGGTGGACTTCCTATTCTGTTATTGCAATTGCCTGTGTGATGCTGCAAAAGATTTCCGAGTGGCTATACATTGGACATTGTCCAAACTATTTTATTCCTGCAGCAAATTTATTTAATCTGCCCTTCTGCTCTTCAAGGCTTGAAAAGGTTCAAAGACGGCTAAAAGAAATCTGCAATTACGTCCCTATTTGCCATTGGTTCGTGGATAACTACATAATGCCATTCACTCGGGCATTTTTCCAATATGGATATACAAGAAGACTACCAACGAATTTTGTGGATTATGTAATACCTGTTCATAAATATCAAGAATCGCTGAAGTTGAAATCATTGGATTTCATATTTACACGTGCAATTTTGTATTGCAATGAATATTTTTGTCATTTTATCGAACATGAATTCAGAATAGGACCGAGATCCTGCTTAAGCTATGCGGGTATAAAAAGAAAATTTGATTTGATTGGACCCGCATCAACGGCAATGCTACCAATGCCAGAGAACGTTCGCTGCTTCACATTATTTGATACAACATTGTGTAGCTTGAACGCTGCATATGGTTTAGAGTGTGGGAAGATGACGTGGGATAGCGTCCTTTTTATTGATTATATCAAAGGATTTTGTTCGCGACCGAAAACCGTAAGATGTCATTTCCATAGATTGCCTATACCCACCGCAACAGAGGGATGTTGTTTTCTATTTTGGCAAGCACAGGAATTGATGTTAAATTTAAGAGGACAGAATAGCCCTTGCGAATTTAAACTATTGTCTCTATTATCAAAAGGTTTTTTTGGGAACGTATTAGAATGCAAAGATCCTCAATGCATCGGCATTGTTCCTGCAGCTTTGGTTTACTTGGCTGCTCTTTATTTTGCAGACTCAAAGAACCAAATAGTTGTTGACATCTGCTCAAGAGTTTTGAAGTGTGAAGTATCACACGAAGAAAATGAAACTTTGAACGCAGGTTGTTTGTTCTTCATTGAAGATGTTGCTGGAATCGTTGGATTTTCTCTGCTATGCAAGAAAATTAAAGAAAACAGACCTTTCTTTGAGAGGGCAATTTATCTCGATCTTCGACTTACACCAACGGTGCTTGCCTACTATTTGACGGTAAAAATTGTCGGAACATCGTCCAAGCAGTTAAAATTGAATCCTCGTTTAGCAACTTCAGCATTTCCATTAGACCAACTTCTGCTGGCTGTTACTGTGCAAAGGTTGCGTAAGTCAATCATTTGTTTTGGAAAAAACAGACAATGCGTGTATCACCGGAAGAAATCAGCTACAGGCCAAGAGGCTCAAAATACAGAATTTATGACAAATATTATAGACAACGCATTGGAAACTTTTGCTGATCTGCACTGTATCGTTTCAACGATACCCCGTTTGGATTTCAGTGCCGCCTGGGATGGCATAATTTGCAGAAAGTATTCGCTGGAAATCATTGCACTTTTGATTGCGAATTATTCTAAAATAAACACCATAGCTACTGTTACATGTGTTCTATTGAACTATGCCTTAGAAAATATTACATCATTTTATGATGTGATTCGTAATACTTTTGACATCCAGTGCTACACCGCGGACTGTTATCGCGCTTTGAACCTATACAAGTGTCACCAATACGATGAAACCCTACATTTATGTGAACGAATCCTGAAGGAACAGGATCTGCAGAGTGATTTGAAGGATTTAGCAATGACGGATGTCTTGGTTATGCCATCGCTTCACTTGTTCTTCGATGAAGATGTGCAATCTTTGATTGGTTTTCACTCGCTCTTTTGGCGCTTATCGCCTCTAGTCGAGGATTATATGCATGAAAATGATGCTAGCTCTGAGTTCAAATTTGCAAAATTTTTGGCACTTTTTGTCTACTGTGGTTCGAAGTCATCACATTACTGCTATTCTTTTCCTGCCTCCACTAAATATCACTACTCTATAGGAAGTCATTTTCTCGCGAAGTATTTGAAACTCAGATGTTGTATCGACTGCAGGTCTAATTATCTGTCTAAATGGGCAATGGCTGAATTTGCTGCTATGAAATGCAGTCTTCCTTTAGAGCACATTATTCGTCGGTTTGTTTTAGAAAGACTATGTAAGAATGCGAAGCAATGACAACGTTTGATCACATAAAATACCACATACGCCTGCTGCTTTCTGAATGCAAAAGTACATTATATATGTAATAGGCCTATGGGCCTACATGTCAACCGTTTGAACCGGAAGAAAAAACTTCTGAAGGCAAAATGTAGCCAATGCCTCGGGCCATGTCTCGTTTATGATTATAATTATTATTTATTTTATTAATATTCAGACTGTACTTCGAATCTGAAACGATCTTCCTTTTGAATACCATAAATTCTAGGTACCTTTGATATGCCCAATCTCCAATCAACACCCTCCTTCTTCCCACATGTATTATGTTAATCCCTCGCCTCTCCGGCTTAGATTCTTCGGGCACTTTATATTATTCCTTAGGCTTACTACTTGATCAGGTAAAAGTCACCACACGATAGCCAAGGATACGTTTCAATAGGAAATCACTTTTACCACTCAATCCAGTTTGAAACCATTTCTTTCGTAAGGAATTTAAAGAGAGCGAAATACCATTGCAGACGGTTGAGGATTGAAAAAGCCTCAGTGCACCCCATTTAGGCTATGTGTATTGCGTACAAGTTTATAGACGCAAATGTAGACCACTAGACCTATTCTATTATTCTTCTGCTTATCTTTTGCAACATTCACAGTATAGCAGACTTAACAAAGTAGGCCTACTATGTGCTATTATGTCCTCGTAAAGGTCATCGTTGACAGGCCTATTCGTTGATCATTGATTTAGACAAAAGAGATAGGACAGTAACGGTATGACACCGTTCTCTGCCCTGGATTTTAGTGTCGTATTTCCTAACAATGATAAAAAAAGGTTTTGATCAGTAAGCTTACACTACTAGGCTACACTATTAGGCCTATACAATACATGTATAAGCAATTTTGCGGAAACACTCTTTAATAATTTATCTCTGCTCTATTTCATCGTTTCACGTCTATCATCTATGGCTTCAAGTGAATAGTTTTTAAATTGTAATCTTCAGGGCCGGATTAAACAAGTGTGGAGGCTCTGTTCAGTAAAACTGTTGAGTCCCCAACCTTGCAGAATCATGACAAAAGGACACATAGGCCTAAGACGTGTAACCTAAATTCAACGCATCAACATTCGTTTATTGTTAATTCGTTCCTCTCTTTTTTACAATAGCAACTTAGGTCGAAATAAACATTTATTGCATGCATTTTATAATTAAATTTCAATCTCGAATGACTCAACAATTCTTCCGTGTATGCTATACATACATATATGTATATAATATTGCTAATCCTTATGTCTCAAGCTGTATCTAGAGATGAAGCTCAACATGCCTCAGAAAGATTAGTCTATGGCGAACTTCCTAACCAAGCACGTCAACAATGCGGAAGTACACCCACGCACGGTGCACATCACGGCATAGGAGACGATTCAGGAGATATGGTATAGAATCCGGCTTAATTCCGTTTAATTCTCTCCTGTGTTTCTACTGTAAGTACGAATTGCGGTAAGAAACAAGTAGTGGGCTACTACTACTAGATGCAAGACTATTCAAGGTTATTTTAGAATTCAAAAGGCACAAATTTGCAGGCATATCTGGAGAAAATTTCTCCAGATATGCCTGTAATAGGTCTATTTGCTTGAGCTAAGACCATTTAATGGTCTTAGCTCAAGCAAATAGACCTATTACTCTTGTTAATTCTGTTTTCTCTCGCTGCTAAGAGCTAGACCTACCTATCCTCATAAATAAGACGAATATTTAAATTAATACGATCAAATGTATGCTGTTTCAAGGCTGAAAATTTAATGTCAAGTCAGGGAAAATTACCATTAGCCTGCTCATCCAAAATAGTGTTCGCTTTAGTGAATAGACCTACTTTTCCTGCTTGTTCCATTTTATGAACAGTTTGACTTTCACCAATGATTTTTACATTTGACCTCGAAATTTCATAAGTTTAACGCAATGTAATTGTAATGTGAGAATGTAAAATTATAAGAAAATGACTAGAATAGAAAGACCAAATTGGTTGGTCTATGGCCATTTTCTAATAACTCTGACCTTAAGAGCTTGAAATAGACTTGGATTTCGTTAGGCTAGGTGTTCAGTAGGCTACTTCATTGTCTTGAATGCATGTCCTTATCGGCAGAGATAAAAGATTCACACAAACAAAACAGTAATAAATTATTTGATCATGTTGTGACTATTTTCTAAGATTTTCCATAGAAATTGACCTCCTTTGGCTTAGAAGCCTTAGAGTAATCTTAGATCGTCTGATATTTAGTAGACTTGCTGGGTTGCTGTCTTGCTTCTTCCACATTTAGCCTATTCCTTATCAAACCGACAATTACCAGAAGGAATCTGCAGATTTTCAACAATTTTTGGTCTATAGGTTTGGCAATTTTTGTCTGTTTGCTTTGCTCTTGTCTGACCTTTAAATTATAACCGTAAAATTCACGATTTCTACTTTGTCCAATGACCATAGAAGCCAAGGGCGGATACAGAAGCTTTGGACGGGGGTGCAAACATTCTTGGCCTTGGGTCTAGAATCTTTTTCGTATCCACCGAAAAGGTTGATGACCTTTTTTAGCCATTATTCTGGCGAAATGTTTCGAAAAATTATACCATTTCATCCGCCAAAAAGTTGATGACCCTTTTTTAGTCATTAAGTCCAAATCTGAAATCCTTGAAAATATTCAAAATTATAAGCTTGCTGAAACCAAATGGGGGGCACAATACATGGGCATTTCAGTCAAACGATTAAGGTGGATGATGTTTAAAGTTGAAATGATGAGGTAAGGGAGGAGGAGGAATCTTGATAGGGTATGCGAAAAGCAATGTTTTCAGTTTCGAGTGAAAGGCCTTGATGAGATAGCAAGGGATAAGGTCTGGGTAAGTTCATAGAATGAATCGGATATTTGTTTTTAAAATTAGGGAGAAATGTTCCATAGAAGCGACGCAGCTATGAAGCGGTTACCAAATTAAAGCGGTGATGTGACGTAAGGACGGAGCAGAGCCACGGAGAAAGAGGAACAGAGAGTTTGGACAGTGAATAACTGACTGGGATAGGACCAGGGCAGATACAGAACTTTTCCCGCTCCATTGAACGAAAAACTTATTGAGACCTGATGGGGCACGTCCTGTGGGAATTTTTGATGGGGGGCCGGATTGCCCTCTCCACTGGATCCGCTCCTAGATATGGCGATTGGGAGTATTTAGATTACCTTGAATGACCCTGAATTATGTGTCCAATAATTTCCCAGATGTCGGACTTAACTCTCTCACCGAGACGTAAATAGGGAAAAATATTTGCTTATTCAATATTTGAAATAGGTCTAGTTGGACAGATAATTACAATTGCAGCAGGTGGGATAAAAGGAAATCTCGTTATTTGCCCGGTGATTCACTACGACAGAGCAGTGTTTATTTGCACAGGTCTTGCACATTTCTTTTCGGCCACCATTCTTGCTACGAATAATATTGATAATAATTACTATTAGGCTAGTCTTCGTCTCTATTAAGGTCGCTGTATTTTGGAAATATCAGTGGCAAAATATAAATGACCGTGTGGTAGTCTTATTTTGTGTGGTGCGAGCAACACAGCAGTAGGATCTCTGCAGAAAAATTGTCCATGATGCCGCCATTGTAACAAATAGGTCACCGACGACGACAACGAGTCTTAGTAAAAAACTGTTCATAGTATTAGGCCTAATTAACTAATTAAGTTGAATTCTTTGGTTTCCTGCGTCACTGTTCCTTTTGAAGCAAGAGCTTCAGTTAATGCAAGTAGCGTAGTATTTTATACTTAATGATTCAAGTCAAACTACAAAAAGGCATCTGGTTTAATTAATTAATTATCCGAACAAGCCAGTTATCATTTTCACTTGGAATGACGGAAAAAATAAAAACTCGATGGAAGAAATTTCATCTGACTTCATTATCCGTACAAGCCAGTTTCTTCCAAGGTTACATGATGCTGTGACTGATAACATTCAAATGCCATTTTACTCAGGATTCAGCGTGACAAAGAGCTACTATGGCATACGATGTGGTAGCAGTGAGGAGTTCTATATACGACCGATGAATCCATGCATTACAGACGTTGATACATTATGGTACAGAGCAGATGAGTTGGCCTTTGTAGGAGATCATCCGATATTACCGCATGATGTGAGTGTCATGGCTGATACGATCGTATGTTACAAGATTGAACCATGTGTGAGATACCCGGGTTTTGTTCGACTACGAGCTGTCGGGAATATGAATTTTAATTGGAAATTTAAAATATATGAATTTAGCCATAAAACTGTCTCGGAAAGATACGTTAGGGCTGATTTAACCCTTTGATGCCGAGAGTGTAGTAAAATGTATGGGAAATCCTATACCCTCCAGCATTAAAGGGTTAAATGCCAATGCAGCGGAGCAATTCTTGGACGTGGAACGCCGTGGCGAGTTACCAAATACTCCTAGAGGCCCAGCAATTACCATTCAAGTTGACACAGGATCTCTGGCGTATGATAACGTTAGAAGCGTGTGGTATCCGCAATGGCCTAAAGAAGCAAAAGATTGGCCTATACGATCTAGATATTACGGATGGCCAACGACTAATACAATTTTAGAAGTTGTGCGGCAAGGTTGTCATGTTGTCTACGTTCAGCATCGTGCTTGCAGAGACGACAAATTGCAGTGGAGGTATTCGTTTTCAGTTGCAGAAGTAATTTTGATTCAGACATGGACACAAATACATCAGATTGTCTATCATTTGCTGAGATACTTTGCCAAGAGAGAATTGATACAGAAGAATTGTCCAAAGAAAGACGAAATTCTCTGCACGTATCATTTAAAGACGTTGATGTTATGGACATGTGAAGAAATGTCACCTGAATGGTGGAATTCCTGTTCTGTTATTGAGATCTGCATCGAATTGTTAAAAAAGCTCTCTGGTTGTCTAAAACGGAGGTGTTTGCCCAACTATTTTATCCCTGAAGCGAACTTATTTCACTATGCATTGAGCCCCAACGCATGTGCTGAAAGCGAAAGGCTGCTGGATAAATTTTGCCAACCTGGAATTCTTTGTCATTGGTTCGTAGAACATTACATACTTCCATTCACTCAAAGACATTTCAAAGTTGAAGTCACAAGCGGACTAACTCCACAATTTGAGGATTACCTTCTGGCTCTCTATGAATTGCGGAAAGTGAGTGATTTAAAATCCTTGGATTTTTTGTTTTCTGTTGGATTTGTACATTGTAATACGTTTGCTCGCCACTTGTTTCAATCTGAACGAAAATTGGACTCGAGATCCTGTTTACACTATGCATGGTCAGCAAGAAAATTGGGATTGCTGATACGTTGTGAAATGTCAATATTACCAATACCGGACAACGTCTCGTCACTCAACTACCTTGACGCAACACTGTATAGCTTGAGAACAGCGTATGATATATTTTGTGGGCGAATTTCATGGGATAGCGAACTGTTTGCAAATTATGTCAAAGGAATTCACTTGAAACCTAGACTTCTCAGATCTCAGTAGCCTATCACATATTTCCTCAGCCCATAACAGCAGAAAGAAGTCAGTATCAATTTCGACTAGCACAAAATTTTATGGAGAATATAACTGGACTAAATCGTCGTTCAGAGTTGCAACTACTGACACATCTGTCAAAAGAAGTTCTTAGAAAAAGTTTAAAATGTGACCATGATCAGTCGAACGTCATCGCCCCGGCAGCTTTGGCCTACCTGGCTGCCCTCCACTTTGCAACAGCAGAATACCACAGTGCAATAGATCTCTGTTCAGCAATTTTAATGTCTCAAACTGCTCACAAAGAAAATGAAACCTTAGACGCAAGTTGCTTGTTCTTTATTGACGATGTTGCCAGAATTGTGGCACTTTGTCTGCTTTGCAGAAAAGTCAAAGCAAATATTCGCTATTGTATGCGAAATATATACCTTGATCTACGTCTTACACCAACGGTGTTTGCTCAACATTTGACCGCAAAAAACGGCAAAAAGAATGTCAAGGCCATGGCAGTTGAATCCTAATTTGCCAACTTCAGCATTGCCTTTGGATCAATTTCTGATGGTTCTAACAAAACGATTGTCCTGTATTTTAATGAGGTCAGGCAATTGTAGCCGTGGTGTCAGACAGCGCGTTTATTGGAGAACGGATTCGTTACCACATAGTGCAATTCTACGTGTAAATTCATTGAGAGCTAGAGATAAAGTTATTGATGCTCTAACTGAATATGCATTAGAAAATATGGAGTTATTTTACGGTGCAATCCGCAAAGACTTTGGCATCCAGTGCAACACAGGTGACTGCTATCGTGCTTTATACCATTACAAATATCGTCACTACAATGAAGTGATGCATTTTTGTGAAAGAATCCTGAAGGAACCGGGTCTGGAGAACGATTTGAAGGAGTTTGGATTCGCAAATGTTTTGCTGCTGCCGCCACTTGATTCGTTTTTTGATGGTGAAGTACAATGTTTGCTGTCATTTCGAACACTCTTTTGTTACTTGTCACCTATCAATGGCGATATGCGTGATTCTGACTTATGTGCTGAGTCAACGCTTGAGCGCTCTTTTGTTGGATTCGTCCACTCTAATTGGGAACACCTTTCAGAATCTCTCATGCAGGGTTATTCCATAAAATGCAATTATTTTATTGGAAGACTATTTCTTGCAAGGTATTTGAAACTCAGATGTTGTGTCGACCGTAATCTTCCGCGTAAGCAAGCGATGGCTGAATTTGCTGCCATGAAGTGCAGTCTTCCGTTTGAACGAATTATTCGCCGGTTTATTCTAAGAAAAATTCGGAGAAATCTCAGAGTTTCATAACATCAACGAGAAGATGCTGTTTTCTATTAGATTTGCTTCTATGTGACTTTTTGTGTCTTCCATTAGGTTGAAGGCTGTAGTTAGTTTCTCAGTTATTAACTGCGAACGATTGTAGGTGATTGGGTTGTCTGAATTCATTAGGCCTAATATTGCCCCATTCCGGAAAGGGAAACTACGCAAGTAACTAGGCTACTTCAACAGTTATGCGAAACGTTAAGGTATAAGACCGATCCAGAAAGAAACCCTTCAACAACAGACTTCCGCAACACTTAAGATTATTATTAAATCTGACCAGCGTAGACCTATTACATTGCGGGTTAAAGAAGGATTGAATGGGAGACCGGATTGGAATAGGTTGGCGACCCGTTTCTTGACAGCATCGCTCATTGTTTGATATGATACGAGGTAGGCCTACATGAAAAATGCAAACTTTCAATTAGGCTCTGAGTAGCAACAGTTGTCGTGCAATGTATGCTGCTTTTTTAAAGCTTTAGTGTTTACAGCATTAAGGTAGTAAGTGTGGATTAATGACTTTGATAATCTTGAAATCGAGTGCGAATATAACATCTCTGTAATTCTCCATGTGCCGACTTCAACTATCAATAGACTACAATTATATTCATCATACGCCTACGTAAATTTATTGTGAGGCGTTTTTTAAATGTCCGTTTATGTACATAGGCTACATAGGCCTACATGCATACATGCATGCATGCATACATAGGCTACATACATGCGTGCATTCGTCTGTCATTTTGAGTCAGCTTAGCCTACTGTCCGTCACAAATTTTGTTATTTCAGATTCGGCGAAATTAATATTTGAAAGTAATACATTATTCCAACTAAGGATATGACCTGACCAGTCATCCAAATATCCATAAATCACAAGGATAGACCAATAACTAGATTTTTGTTAACGATCGAAAAATTAGATTTGCTCTCCTGAACAATTTCAATAAGTGAATCTAGATTCGTTGCACTCTAAACAGACGATACATACATGTACCAGGTAGTCCAGGTACCTATATAGTATATACAATACATACATACATAGGGGAGAGTGCTACAAGACGCCCATGGCGAGTAAGACGCCCACCCCCTTTAAAACGGTTGAAAAGATACATATTCGTATTTTAGTTGTCCCATTGCATGCAGCGACATCTTGTGAACCTTCCATAACAATAATGTTTCAGTATTCGAGATATTGACGCGATAAATCAATTTTCTAGATTTTCACCACTTTTTTGTAAGTACACATTTACGAATCTTCCTAATTTTCTCTTTAGCCTTATGTAGTAAAAATTCGCGCATTTCAACGTTTATTTAGGGTTCATTTATAGTTGCTTTTATGGTTTTATCTAACCAGTAAACATTGACATTGTTAAATAAAATGGCGTCAGTAGAGAGGGACTCGAAAATTACAAGAAGCCCATGGGCGTCTTGAAAACATAGGTAGCATAGAGATTACAAGAAGCCCATGGGCATCTTGAATGTATAGGAAGCATAGAGATTACAAGATGCCCATGAGCGTCTTTGATACTATGAGCAAATGGCCAAGAATTGGTGCCTACCATGTCACCACCTTCTACTCATAAAAAACGGGGCCATATACAAATTTATCAGTTTTTATTGAGTCTATTTCAACCTTGCCCAAAACTTCAGCGAAATGCAAAGAATGCAGTACGTGTAAAGGTTGATGTCATGCAGAATGTGCAGACGAAGAGACATCCAAAGAATTTGTATGTGACTTTTGTCGGTAGTCTGTGATTAAATTGAAAATGACAATAATGACTTACAACATGAGATTGGATTTTTACTTCTCGGTGTTTTTAGTTGCTCTGTATCTTTAGGATCTTTTAGTTTTGGTTTAATTTGCTTTCTCTCAAGCAGTTTATTGTTTTAGTTTAAAATGCATGATTGCAGTGCCTCTTGTTTTTAGTCGATTTCCATTGCTCCAAGATGCCCATCCTATGGGCGTCTTGTAGTATAGGGTTCCTAAGACGCCCAGTTTGGAGGGGTCTACCTTTTTTAATTTACACCATTGATCTTATTGAATTGTGTTCTGTAGTGACTGTCATTGCTTCATTAATGATCACTCTTTACATTAGGGTGAAACATGTACTTCTCTTGGATCCCACATGGAAGAAAAGCACATATTTCCTTAGCATGGGCGTCTTGGAGCACTCTCCCCACTAAAGTGACCAAAAAATGAAAGGTAGGCCTATAACTAGGTGATTGACATTTTATTGAAGCTATTGCACAATCCATGTGAGTTTGAGTGACAAAACCGTGAAGTAAATGCATGTACACTGGTACACTGTGAGTCTATAATTATAGCCTATAATAAGAACCCTGCATATTGCATAATGCCATAAAGTAAATACCGCATTCCATTGTCTGCATTGCAAGGGGTCCCGCCGTCCCGGACATGTTCAGAGGGTCCACGTTCTTTGTTATTGCGGCCCTGTAAATACTTAATAATTACATGTCTGCGTTCCAATTGTCGTAACTAGGAAGTAAAGTTCTATATACATGTATTAATGCATCCTATCTTCATGATCCGGTCTCAGACTCAGCCGTATGCAATTATGCAAAATATGCAATATGCAATTATGCATGCACTATCGGATCTAATCTCGTTAATACCAGTGTGTTTTATTTATCAGGGTAAACATAATTATTGTGGTTGGTATAAAACAAACACACCAGTGTGTTTTCCTGTTTCCAAAAGTTAGTTTTTATTATTCGCATCCGTTTTCTGTTATTGCTTACTTCCCGGAAGAGTTGTCTGACGGAATCTCGATAGATGCTTTATGTTTCTTACTTCAGTGAAGCACTTAAAATTAGGCCTAGGCTACATATTGAAAAATTAATTACCAATTTTGTGCACCATAGTCATTACTCGTTAATTCGTTATTCAACAAAGAGAACAAAGAAACTGCCACTGAGAAACTGCGATTTTATTAGATTTAACTTTTGCGATGAGTTCAATCGATTGATTTATTCATCGATTTCCGGTTTCAATTTGAGCAATCGCAAAGGTGGGTTCATTTGTATTGATTGTACCAATGCTATTTTAACGGCGTTTAGGATTTTGGCCTACATGTAGGCCTTATGTTTGCATAATAACAAGTGGGGCCTACATTATTTCACCATTTAGATCTTTCTGGACCTAAAGTATAATGACTTAGACTGAGAATAGATTAGTAATTATATTGCTGTTCATCGATGGTGTTAGTTGGTGTTAGTACAAAATACGTGCATATCATGATTAAACAAAATACGCGAGTTAAAGTTATGACGTTCTGTTACATGTACAGTACTGTTGTAGACCTAATATGTAATGAGAAGTTATGTGGTCTAGCTCGGCTGCTACAAGGGGAAGTAGCAGAGACCGCAAGACGTGATTAGGATCATTTAACGTGGTGTTTCATCAGACACTTTAGTCAGTTGAGTTTTGTTTGTATGTGAAAACTGTGGAATTCAACAATGCTAACCGGTCCATGATTAGAAGATGCATTGGTGGCCACGAAGGCGTAATCACTAATCAGTCCTGCAACTTTTGGGCTGATGAATGTGTGACGATATTGTTTTGGATTTGAAAACGCTCATGATGACAATCAAATTAAATTAATGTTGATATTTAGGATGACGGGTAATCGGGATCTAATGAAGGAGCGAATGGCGTCTGAATTCATCGTTGGTACATGCCAAATAATTCCAAAATGTTATGATCCTGTTTCTGATTGTATGCATAATCCAATGGCGCACGCCATACATTGTGGCAGCGTTATGGAGTTCTACATACGACCATTGACTTTTCCATGCGTCACCGACATTGATGCATTGATCTTCGAAACAAATGCATTAGCTTTCGAAGATGACTTTCCAGTGTTGCCACAAGATGTGAGTGTGTTACACGATACGATCAAATGCTACAAGATTGAACCTTACGTCAGATATCCAGGCTTTGTTCGACTTCGAATACTGGGAGAAATGAAGTATAATCAGGAAATGCAAGCAATATGTATTTAGCCATGCTGATTTCCCAAATAAATACGTCATGTGGAAACTAGATGAGAGTGCAGCGTATTTGTTTCGGGATAAAGATCTTTATGGAGTCAAATCACAGATTGTGAGAGGTCCTGCGATAACGCAGAAGCATGGTGCAAACATCAATCCGCTAGATAACGTTTTGAGCATATGGTGTCCCCAGTGGCCGAGAGAAGCCGCTGAATGGCCCAAACGACAAAGAGATTTCGCATGGCCGACATACTCTACCGTCTTGGAAGTTGTACAACATGGTTGTCACGTTGTTTACGTTCAGCATCGAGACTGTAGGGACGATGAACAACAATGGAGATTATCATTTTCAGTGGCGGAAGTAATTTTACTTCAGAGCTGGACTCAACTACAGCAGATCGTCTACCATTTGCTGCGAATCTTCGCCAAGAGAGAATTAATACAAGAGGAGTGTGTAAAAGAGGACGAAGTTCTCTGTTCGTATCATTTAAAAACGTTGATGTTATGGACCTGTGAAGAGATGTCACCCGAATGGTGGAATTCCTCTTGTGTTGTTACGATCACCTGTGAGTTGCTGCGAAAGCTTCTCGAATGGCTAAATAGGAGAAACTGTCCGAACTATTTTATTCCTGAAGCAAATTTATTTTATTTTCCTTTGCGCTCCGCAAGACTACAAAAGGTTGAAAAACAAATAGAGGAATTCTGCAATTGCGGCATTTTGTGTAATTGGTTCGTGAATAATTACATATTGCCATTCACTCGAACAGTTTATGAATATGGACAAACAAGGATTCCACCAACGAATTTTGTGGATTATATAACACCTTTCCATAAATATCAGCAATCTCTTAAGATGAAATCCTTGGATTATATATTTTCAAGATCAATTGTATTGTGCAATTTCTATATTCGTTATCTAATGAAATTTGAAGTAAACTTAGGACCGAGATCCTGCTTAAGCTATTCCGGCATGACAAGACAATTTGATTTCGTTGGACTCGGACCATTGGATTTGCTGCCAATACCAGAGAACGTTTGCTGTTTTACATTATTTGATACCGCCTTGTGTGGTTTGAATGCTGCATATGGTTTAGAATGTGGAAAAGTGTCCTGGGATAGCAAACTATTCGTTGAATACATCGAAGGACTCTGCTGCAAACCGAAATCCGTGAGGTGTGATTTTCATAGACTACCTATGCAAATCACTGCAGAAGGAAGTCACTTTCAATTTTGGCGAGTAGAAGTTCTGATGGAAAATTTAACGGGATTAAATAGCCAATCAGAATTTCAACTACTGTCTCTGCTATCAAAAGGGATGCTTCGAAAGACTTTGGAATGTTACGATTCTGAATCCAACGGCATTCTTCCTGCAGCTTTGGTTTACTTGGCTGCACTTCATCTTGCATCGTCAGAACACAAAATAGTTATTGACATATGTTTAACCGTCTTGATGGATTGTGTGACCGATGCTGAAGATGAAACATTGAACGCAGGTTGTTTGTTCTTCGTTGATGATGTTGTTAGAATCGTTGGATTTTCTATCCTTTGCAAGAGCGTAGAAGAAAAGAAGCACTTCTATACGAGGGAGAATTACTTCGATCTCCGCCTTACACCAACATTGCTCGCCTACTATTTGACAGTTATTTGTGTTGGAAAATTTTCCTGTCAGTTAGAATTGAATCCTCAATTGCCAACTCCAGCATATCCGTTAGACCTGCTTTTGCTGGCTGTGTCTATGCGAAAGACCCGTACTTCTATGGAGTCAATCGTCTGCTTGAAATATAACAGACACTGCGTGTATCGCAGGACAAAGTCAGCTATAGGCCAAGGGGCTCTGAATACAAAGTTGCTGACTGGAAACGACAAAATAATGGCAGTTTTTGTTAATCAGCACTCTATTGCTTTGGCGAAACCTGGTAAGGATTTTCGTTACGCCGTAGATGACGAAGGTCTTTATTGCCGAACTAATTCGATGATAGCAAACGTATTAAATAATTTGATGATAAAGGATACAGCTATTATAAGTGTTCTAATAGACTATGCATTAGAAAATATTGCATTATTTTATGATGTGGTTCGTAAAGATTTTGACATCCAGTGCAACACAGTTCACTGCTATCGCGCTCTGAACTTATACAAGTGTCATCAATATGATGAAGTTTTGTATTGGTGTGAGCGCATTCTGAAGGAACCTGATCTGCATAGCGATTTCAAGGATCTAGCAGCGACGAATGTCTTGGTTGCGCCATCGCTTCACTTGTTCTTTGATGGAGATGTACAATCTTTGCTCGGGCTTCATTCACTCTTTTGGTATTTATCGCCTCTATTTGATGATAATAGGCATAAATATGATGCTACCTCCGAGTTCCAATTTGCGAATTTTTCGGCTCTGTTCGTGTACTGTTGTAAAGTTTCATCGCCATACTCTCATTCTTTTCCTAAATCCATTAGATGTCATTATTCTGTAGGGAGACATTTTCTTGCCAGGTATTTGAAACTCAGATGTTATATCGACTGCTGTCATCCGTGTATCATACAAGCAATGTCTGAATTTGCAGCCATGATGTGTGGTCATCGGTTTGAACACATCATTCGTCAGTTTATTTTGCAAAGACTCTGTAAAGATAAGATGAAATCATGACAACGTTTAATCACACGGACTAAATGACCACATGCTGTTTTTTTTTATTTTGTGGTGTTTTGCACACTTAGGTTTTTGAAGTGTCTAAATCAGTTGTATAAAGTTTTAATACTGGACAGAGCACCATTATATCTTCAATTTATTTTCAGCATAACGGCTCGCAGCCGCTTTGAAAAATATTCGACTACTTTTATAGGTGAGCTAGTGCTGCACGAAAAATACTGTTGTGTTCAGCATAGGCCTATCCTATTTGGCTCTAGGACCATTGCTCATAGGCTGATTGCTCATAGGCTGATTGCTCATAGGCTTATTGCTCATATGGCTCATTGCTCATAGGGTCTATTGCTCATAGGCTCATCGGTCATATGCCTAAAATCAATGAACTTTGGCCTATGTTTAAAACAAATAAGCCATTGGCGATATGGGTGACCGTCTTCACGCCTTAGTTTGTGTTTGTCAATTAGGGACAATTAGCGTTGGTAGACTAATAGAATCACTGGCACTGAAGAAACTTGTGAAGATAAATACTTGAAGGCGTTAACTGACTTGTTCGAAACGTTGGTTGCTAAATTGTAAAGTCCATGACACCATAGGTGGTAGACAAAGCTATCAACTGTCAATCAAACAAATTATGAAGTCAAACAATTTCAACTCTAGTGGTTAGTTATCATGCTTTTACTTGAAAAGTTCAACTGTTTTCTCAAATGTGAACAATTATATGACCTAGTAAATGTTTATATTTTCAATCAGTGTTTTCTTTTCTGTACCTTCATTCGACAAATTTAACTTGTAGCATATTTTATTATGACCAAAACACCCTATGACCAATGAGCCATATGAGCAAAAAGACCTATGAGCAAAAGACCCTATGAGCAATGAGCCATATGAGCAAAAAGACCTATGAGCAATAGACCCTATGAGCAATGAGCCACATGAGCAATAAGCCTATGAGCAATCAGCCTATGAGCAATCAGCCTATGAGCAATGGTCCGTACACCATCCTATTTGATCGAACGTGCATCTTATCGTCATAAATTATTCGCTCGTAGCAACATTATTACTTTTATCAATCCAACTTCTTGTTCTTCAATTGTGCCTAATCCATCTCATCGGTCCAGGTTCTGCTTAGGCAAGAATTTGTAATTTAGTGACTCAAATTCTTCATTGATCCAGTTTCGATTTTTGCGAGATTGCTTTCGTAAGACCCTTTTTTTATTTGCGCAAAAATCCATTTTCATCAATTTAGCTGTAATTATTTTCTTCTCTCCGACTTGTATCCTACAAAAACGGAAACTCATGCAACGGAGAATAATCAACGATGCTAAAATACACTTGTCATTGTTATTTGTGCTCTTTTATTGCGAAAACCATTTTTACTTAACTGCGCCAATGTTTGATGCATGGGCGCCCGCACATAGGGACAAAGGGGGCACTTGCCCCCTGGAAAAGTGACACTTATTTTTCTAACTACTACTTTTGAGTTTTCAACAAATATCTTCGCATTAAAACACTAATGATACGAATGGTACACAGTGAAAGTCATAAATTTACTTTTTGAAATCTCTATAGAAATAAATATATATAGTGCCCTTCGTGGACCTACTTTTTAACATCTAGGCTACATTTGGATTTTTTTAAATCGCACTTACGAAACTATTCATATTAAAAATAAAACAAAATGTAACTGAAAAAATTTGCATTAAGAAACCTCTTTGAAAAAATACCCGTGTTTTTAATTTCCAGTGTTGTATTTTTATGCTCTTGCCACTTAAAAATTTTAATCGTGACCATCGTAAAATGTTTGCCCCTTCTACAAAATTTTCTACGGGCGCCCATGGTTTGATGCTGTTAGATTATGACACAAATTAACCCATTAGTGCCCCAAGTTGTAAGACTCAATACATTAAGTTGTAGTTTCAGTAATCTCAACATCTTGGTTCAGTAAAATGGCTGGAAACTTATTTATTGATTCCTGCTATATTTTGAGTACTTTCCATACTGTCCGATATAACGGACGTCGGGTACTAGCCCATTGTTTACGTTACAATTGCAGAATAAAACCTCCATTTTATTTCATGCCATGTTTGGTGAATATTTTTGATGACTTGCAACATCTAGGCTATTTACTACATGAGCTAATTATCTACATTTATCTAATGCCAAAGCAGGGCACCACCTTATTCATGAGCGCTTCATGTATTATGATAGTACTTTTGTCACCCAGAATAAAGTTTGGCATCAAATTATTTCAAGCATTGCAATGATAGTTTGTGTTTCCTAATACATTCTAATTATTGTCATCATCGCATGATACATCAGGTCTGGAGAACTACAGCAGCACATTGACCTTGAACGAATGGTACGCCACAGCACTTGAGTACTGGATGGTACGCCATGACACTTGAGTACACCTGCAGCCAGCTGTTGTCTGAAGTCAAACTATCGCCGCTTTAGTACATGTTTTAAGAGATAGGCCTACCAAGTTTTTTTCAAACAGGTACACTGGTTGGAAATCACAATTTTCATTGCCTGATGCATATCATTCAACAAGCATCGCGCCGATCTTACTTATCAACTACGCCTATGCCCTGATTGTAATGTAGAGGATAAACATGGAAATTTGAAACAGACATGACTTTTCTGGCTTCACACTACCTCTGCACAGTGCACACGGCCTTCGCCCACCATCCCAAAAGTTTATGCACTGGAAAGTGGAACCATGGGCCTACATCGAAGTTAATATCCAATACAAGGGACGGACGGAGAGGGCAAAGGAGGCTGAGGGAGGGGCGGAGGGAAGGAGCAAAGGAGGGAAGGAGAGAGGGTGGATTGGATCGGATGGAGCAAAGGGACGAAGTGAGGCTGAGGAAGTGGGGTGTATCTCTGCAGCTGTCGAACATGCTGGCCTATTATTAGGCCTATAGCTGCACGTTCAATTTTGATGGTTGCAAGATTATCGTGTATATTTTGCTCCATGGCTAGAATAGTGGAAATTTTCGATGTAATTGAAACCGTGAATTCCGTGATAAAATTATGTGACACTTGGCTTGAATGCTGTTATTTCCTACAAAAGCCACGAATTGCCGCGTTTTCGGAAAAATGTCGGCTCGGAAATTTTCTGCTATTTTTGTCATTATTTACAAATTGAATTCAGAACTTTCTGCGCGAATTTTTGATATCTCTATTCACCGTGGCTATGATTTAAAGTCCTATCTAACTCGATTCGGACAAATTGGAACTGGGAGATATCGCTGAACTTCTAGTATACCCGTAGTTTGTTTAATAATTTTCCAGGCCTCTCGCCCGAAACAAAGACTCGCCCGAATGGGGGGGGGGGCATTTGCTTCTCTTGACCCTCGCCCCCTACGCCTATGATTGCAGAATGAAGATGCTTGTATACATGCGATTGACAGCTCTACGGTCAAAAACTCCCATGACAAGTGCGATGCAGTAATCTATTTAAATACAAACAATAGGCCCTAATTATTCAGTTGTTCATTTGAAGTGTAAACCGATTGTAGATAAGACTAAGTGTCAGCAGTATTATACTTTAAAAGGCATATTATCTTTAACTTTATGTGCATAATTTATAATTCACCAGCTTGGGTCCCTAAAAGTAACCGGATCACTGGGAATTTGCTCCTCCGACCCATAGGGAAGGGTCTGACACAAAAATAGAAACTTTGCCTTGTATAGAGAGATACATTAGAGGCTAGGCCTTTAAGTGCATGACATCAATTTTTCCGGATTCTTTTTCGGGCAGAAGTAAAATCTTGACCCCCAGGTCCCACTTCTGAATTTTTCAACGCCTAAGGCCTATGTCCAGTTTGGATTAGTGTATGGGCAAAAATGAAACTGCTATAATTATTATACATTTATTTCATTTCAAAGAGTCTCCGTTTTCATATTTAGCACTAGCACAGGCAATCCCAAGTATAGACAGTCGGCTAAACGAAAACTGTTAAGAGACAAATCGTTTCCTGCTTGTCAGCACTGTTTATTTTTAGATTTTTAAAAATTCTTATTAGCTCTTCTAAGTTTTAACCGGAAAAGGTCCGGCATACAAATATATCACATTGTGTTCTTTGATCGTGTTCAATCTGGATGGACAGGTAATTATGAGCAGCTTGAATAATATATTCATTTATTACTAGTCATCTTCAAAGACAATCACCGTTTAATAACTCTGGCTTTTGCGTATCTCTTTAGCCATTCACATCACGTGGGGTGGGGTGCGGACCGATAGCGCAATGGATAACACGCTGGCGTATACAGCAAGAAATAACGATTTTGCGCCCCGTACAGGGCGGACATGCTTTGAAGGCTGCTATTAGGCGCGTCGATTATTTCAGGCTGTTGCTTCTGTTAGTAGCCTAGATAAGATTTGTGTATTCTGTAATCTGAGTTCATGCAAATTGTCTCGACTGCTTAATTGTACACTGTAGTCTGTAGGCCTAACGGTGTCACGGCTTCTTTTAAGTTTTTTTTTCAACTGCACAGCCCCTTCGTTCCCTTCTCATAAATAAAGTTTAAAGATTCATATCTTTAAATGCGTTAAAATTTATTATAGGTCTATGTTGGAATCATGTTGTTGGTTCATTTCTCTAAATCTTGGGAAGATGTTAGTATGATTAGGCCTAATCGTCAGGCATTAGAGATAGAATTATGAAAAAAGAGTTTGGCTTACTTTTCACTGAACCACGGTGTAGATATCTGCTGGGATTTTAGACTGTTTGGCACTGTGGCCTATTAGTTAGAGCGGTCGGCTTGCATCGCGGAGAGTATGAGTTCGAATCTATAGTTAGTCAGCAAAGAATTGCTCAAGGTTGCTACAGACTAACTTCCTCGGTCTAGATTCGACAATGGATCAGACCATCGATCCTTCGTCGTAACGTCGTGAGCACTCCTGAACTTTGGACAGAGGGCAATTTCGAATTCAATATAATATTATAAAAGCTTACTTGTGTTGTATAATTATAATAGGCTAACTATTTACTGTAACTTTCTTAAACACCGTAGGCTATTGCGTCACAAGAGAGTGCTGCCAAATGTTGTGAAGTTGTCAAGTGCCTTAACGACAGCTGTAGTAGGCCTAAGCGAAGAAAGCTTCTTAACCGAAAAGTGTTGGCACATATCAAACTTCAGATGCAATTTTGTCTAACAGGGATAAATTCTTTAATAACTATGCTCTCTGCATCACAAGAAATTATCATTTTGTATGCGAGTGTTCTTTCCGACGCCTTACAAGGGTTCCACCACAATGTTGCTCATGCAATATGCATTTGTGTCCCGCTATATGAAAAGGTACCATAAGTCGGCGTACAGTTTCGCGAGAAATCGCGCATAAAGACGTGGGGGAATTTTTTTTTTATATTATCAAATTTGAAATCTTGGTATTTTTAGCAGCAGGTGAAAAGGACGTTTTAAGTTAATAACACTGATAATAATACTAGACAACACTGAGAATTTGTTATGAACCTCTTGTAGGATAAATCGCTCAGAAGCGCTCCCAGTGTGCAAGACCCCACGATACTCATCGATGGAAATAAGTGGCAACTTTTTCATGAACATCATTATAAGTCGGTCATTTATCATCCAATTTTGATCTGGTTTTCAGCAAAATGTTCAGCTCACTTAGCTGGTTTGTGAAGGCATAATAACTCCAAACCCGACTTATGGTACCTTTTCATATAGCGGGTCACATTTATTTGCATAATAAATTATGTTGGCCTTCAAATTGTAAAAAGTAAATAATATTCTCAAGGCCTAGATGTGTTTCCATCGTTTCTTCCTGATCCATCTCCAGCTTTTCTCGTAGAAATATGCGTTCTCTTTGCTTACAGTATATTTGGAATTGTCAGAATAAACACGTTCGGTTGCAACAGATAGGCCAAAACTAAAATCACACAGTTTTCACACTGCTTTTGGTTTTACTGTTTCGGATGCATCATTACCTTCAATAAAAAAAACAGGAGTACAGAGTTGGCTGAATGAATGCCGACAGCGCTTTGCATTTCTCCTGTTTAGTTCAACTTTTATAAATAGTCATTAATCAGCAAGCCGAAGCCTACACTCTGTGTCAATTGTGCAAAACTAAGAGAACAAAGATAACACCTTTGAGCAAACTGTAGTTAGCCTACTTTGGTTTCACCGTGATTAGATCTAACGGATGAGCTACTTGACTCATAAATTCTTTTGCATGCCTGTTAGAAGTTCTTCATTGTCCGAGGTAAGTTTCATCCAATGCTATGGCGCCCTTACCAACTTACTCCCCGCCGATAGCAATTGAAAAAATTACAATGCCGATTGTGATAAGATGGCGTAGGACCGTTGACAATTGAACAGCACTGACAAAGATGTAGGCTAATCAGAAAGCGGAACCGCTTTTCATTTTAGGATGACGCAATATTATATGAACAAATGGTCGGAGGATGATGCATCTGACTTCATTGTTCGCACATGTCAGCTGCTTCCAAAGTCCTGTTCTTGTGTTTCCGATAGCATATCTATCGGTTTCTCTGGAGGACATTGGCGCTTGCCAGTTCAGTATCGTGTGTTTTGTGGTAGCAGTGAAGAGTTATATATCCGACCGCTGAATTCTTGCATCGGCGACATTGATGTATTAACGTACAGCGCTGACGAGCTAGCCTTCGCAGGAGACTCTCCAGTGTTGCCTAACGATTTAAGTCGATTAGGAGATACAATCGAGTGCTACAAGATTGAGCCATACCTCAACTCTCCAGGTTTCATTCGACTTCGAGTTTGGGGAAAAATGAATTATAATTGGAAACACAGAACGTACGAATTTAGTCGTGAATGTGATCCAAGTGTTTACTGCATGCTTAGTATGGACAAAGAAGGCAAAGGTGTCTCATTTAGTGAACGTCTAAGATGGTCCCTAAAAACTGTGAGAGGTCCAGCAATTACGATTCAATTTGGAATAGGCGCTGTGGGGTATGATGAAGTCAGAAGCGTGTGGTGCCCAGAATGGCCAAGAGAAGCCAAACTTTGGCCTAAACGACCAAGAAACCACGGATGGCCAACGACGGATACGATATCGGAAGTTGTTCAACGTGGTTGTCATGTTGTGTACGCTCATCATCGTGACTGTAGGGACGATGCGGGACAGTGGAGATTGTCATTTTCTGTTGCCGAAGTTATTTTGATTCAGAGTTGGACTAAATTTCAGCAGATTGTCTATCATTTACTGAAATTCTTCACAAAGAGAAAATTGATAAAAACGAATTGTACAAAGGAGGATGAGGTTTTGTGTACATATCACATTAAGACATTGATGTTATGGTCTTGTGAACATATGCCACCCGAATGGTGGGATAGCACTTCGGTAATAGAAATATGTTCTACATTATTGAAAAATCTTTCAGATATGCTGAAGATGAGATGCTTTCCAAACTATTTTATACCAGAAGCAAATTTATGTCATGAAAAATGGAACCCCAAAATTTGTGAAAGCATTGAAAGGCATCTGGAAAAATTTTGCAATTCTGGAAATCTTTGTGATTGGTTCGTGGAAAATTATATCATGCGATTCACTCGAAGCAACACAAATAAAGACAGAACACAGCTTATGGATTTTAAACCATCCCTCTTCGAATGTCGGAAAGCGTGCAAGTCAAGAACATTGGATTACATGTTTGCAACCGGAATTGGACATTACAAATACTATGCAGTTCCCTTACTTAAATCCCAAGAAAGAACTGAGGCGAGGTCCGGTTTGCGTTGTATGTTTTTATCAAGAAAATGGGGACTTTTCAGAAACCCTGGTATGCCGTTGCTACTAATGCCTGAAAGTGTTCGGTGTTTCACATAATATATCGATATTACACTGTGTAGCCTGCATGCTGCACATGCTTTAGAATGTGGACAAATTTCATGGGATAGTGAACGTTTTGCCGAATATTTCAAGGGAATTTTCTTGACCACTAAAATCGTAAGGTGTCGGTATACAGGGTGAGCCAAAAAAATGTAATCCCCTACCGTTTTCAGCCCATATCCTGGCCAAACATACGAATTTTTAAATGAAACTTTACAGTCTTAAAGGCAATTCATGTTTACGTACAATGGTTCAAATTTCAACAAAATATTCCAAACAGAACAAAAGTTACATCACTTTAAGTGAGGCCACCCACCGTTTTTTGACGCTTCAAAAACGCGACGCAACAAAAAGTAACAAAAAAACAATTCACATATACTGGCCAATATCTTGGTCAAAAGTAAGAATATTGAAATGAAATTTTACAGGCTTAAAGACAATTCATATCAACACATAATGACCAGATTTCAGCAAAATATTTCGAGCACAACAAACGTTATACCACTTTTAGTGAGGCCATTCCCCATTTTTTGACGTTTCAAAGACGGAACGCAGCAAAAAGTAGCAAAAACATGAAATTATTAAGTCTCATCTCAAACAATTTTTTATCAGATAGCCTCGATATTGCCAGATAATCATTAATATCACTATTTAAAAAAGAAACAGGGTACCAGCATAGCTGCCCGTCACTGAGAAGTCACTTAGAAAGATGACAATAAAATTGGTAAATAAGGAATCTGTCAGAATAATCAACAGGCCCATCAAGAACTTTGCAAAGAGACTCGAAAGAAGTTTTGTCACTGGTGGTGGGCACATTGAACACAAGTTGTGAAGCACTACCAAGTTCATTTGACAACAGTTATTTGAGATGAGACTTAATAAAATCACGTTTTGTTACTTTTCGCTGCGTTACGTCAATGAATCTCAAAAATCGGGGGGTGGCCTCACTAAAAGTGGTATAACTTTTGTTGTGCTCGAAATATTTTAATAAAATCTGGCCATCATGTGTAAATATGAATTGTCCTTACGTCTGTAAAATTTCATAACTACATTCTTACTTTTGGCCAAGATAATGGGAAAAAACCTAGTTTCTGTTGCGTTTGGTTTTTCAATCGTCAAAAAACGGTGGGTGGCCTCCCTACAAGTGGCATAACTTTTGTTCCGTTTGCAATATTTTGATGAAATTTGAACCATTGTACGTAAATATGAATTGCCTTTAAGACTGTAAAGTTTCATTTAAAAATTAATATTTTTGGTCAAGATATGGGCTAAAAACCGTAGGGGATTACTTTTTTTTGGCTCACCCTGTAATATATTTCCTAAACCCTCAACAGCTGAAGAAAGTAGATTTCAATTTTTGCGGGCACAGAATTTTATGGAAGATTTAACTGGCTCAAATAGCCCATCAGAACATCAGCTGATGGCTCTGTTGTCAAAAGGACTCCTTAGAAAGGCTTTAGAATGTGATGACTGTCAATCCAGCAACGCTGACCCTGCCATTATCGTATACTTGGCCGCTCTTCATTTTACAGCATCAGAAACCCAAATAGTGTCAGACCTTTGCTCCACAGTCTTGATGGATGAAACGACTAACACGGACGGCGAACTATTGAACGGAGGTTGTTTGTTCTTTATTGACGATATTGTTAGAATCGTGGGATTTTATTTGCTCCACAAAAGACTTAATGAAAAAATGGATTTGAATAATAAGCAGTTATATCTTGATTTACGTCTGACACCAAAGGTTCTGGCATACTATTTGACTGGTGAAATTCCCACGGAACTAGAACTGAATTTGACCAACTCAAAATTTCTATTGGACTACTTTTTTCTAGTTTTAGCAAAGCGAAAGTGTCCTACTTCGATTATGCCAAATATTTTTGTCAATACTCGCAGACAGTGTGTATATCGCAGAAAGGCTTCTATACTAAATTTAAGTGCGAATCAATTAATAGACAAAGAAACAGTAACTGATCTTCTATTGGAATACGCTTTAGAAAATATGACACTGTTCTATAGTGGAATCAACAAAGACTTTGGGATCCAGTGCAACACAGTTGACTGCTACCGTGCTTTAAATCTGTACAAGTGTCGCCAATACGATGCAGCGTTGCATTTATGTGAGCGAATCCTTCGTGAACCTGAGCTGCAAAGCGATTTGAAGGATTTTGCATTTGCTAATGTTTTGGTGTCGCCACTCTTTGATTGTTTTTTCGATGAAAACGTACAGTGTTTGCTTGGATTTCATACACTCTTCTTTTACTTATTAGGCCTATCACCTAATGGCAATATGGGGACTTGTGAAATAGCTAAATGTATTGCTAATGCCGTCAAAATTGGCCAAAAAGAAAGCTACTATCCGTTTGATCAAGACTTAGTTAAACACAACTATTTCCTTGGAAGACATTTCCTTGCACGATATTTGAAACTTAAATGCTGTGTTGATAGTAATCAACCGCACGCTGAAGCAATGCATGAATTTGCTACTATGAAGATTTGTCTTCCTTTTGAGCGGATGATTCGCTGTTTTATTCTCAGAAAACTTAACCGGGTCGAGAATTATTCAATGCCGTTATTTTCTATGAGGCCTGCTCTGCATCCTCTGTGAAGGTGACGATGAACCGGGTGAAGGTTTTTTAATCATGTCGTCCATACAAAGATCGGGCGTATTGTCACGTGCGACATCTGATCTCAAGAGCAACACGAGGGATAGGCTAGGCCTATAAAATTCACATACCCCTGTTTTAGTGTTACCACAAAATTGATTTGTTTATAATGCAGAGGTTGGCCTACATCCATTACTTCAATGTCAGGCACGCTTTCATTATTTATCATCTCTGATTGACTGAACTCATACTTTAGACTTACGTACCGAGTGAACTTGGGCGAGTTTCATTGCTGGATTTGTCTATTGTGTTTAGCAACGACTTTTAAAGTTTCTTATATCTAGACTAATCCTCTATCCATAAAAATTAAACTATTTTCTAAGAATACATTTTCTTCAAAGTCACTTTAGACTTAGAGGTTGTAATTGTAAAGATGGATAGGCCTACATGTATCAACCGTTTGCAGTAAGGCAATGCTTGAATTTGCTACCAACTTCAGTAATCGTCCGCTTGACGCATTACATATAATATTATTATTTGTAAGTTTATTCTAACATAGCCTACTTTATCGAAGTTGGAATGATGTGAAACTCAATGACAAGATATTGGTTTTTATTATATTTGGTTCTTTGTTGTTTCCTGGTTGACAAAATTTAATAAATGACTTGATTTGATTTTGATTTGTCGCCCATGAAGATGTCGGTTGCAAATAATTAACATGTTAATAGGGCCTACGCCTTCTTGAAATCAACGTGTCCTTTTATCTGAATTATTTTTATTTTTCGCAGTAGAGAAGGGTGCTATACAGAGAAAATACATTATGCACAAAATCACTACCGTTATAATCCGGTAGCTACCAAATACTTCCGCAGCTATGGCGGTGAAGTTTGACCTGCGCGACGTAAATAATGAGAGCACAATTCCAAACGTCACTCAGTCGAATTGATAAGCATTATTGGACTGAGTGAGTTTTGGAATTGTGTTTTTCATTTTCAGATTACACATGACCTGAAAAGAAACCCAGACTGAGTGAGGAACCACTGACGATGCAATTAGTAATTTCAACGATCATTGGTGAAAACTTGATTGCATTAATTTTTTAAGCGTTCAATGTAGGCTATAGAGGAGTAGCCTATTTTATCAATAATCTGCGTGAGGTGATAAATAGGCCTCGACGTTCATTGAAGTGGCAGGAAGGTTGATTGTGCCTTTGTGATATTTTTTGTCTGTGACCGCTATTTAGTTGTGTAAAACCCCTGTTAGGACTGTAAGCAGACGTGTGATCACATGAATCAGTGATCATAGGACGTTTTGGTCACAAGAACCATTGATTACACGGACCGTTGATTAATTATTAGGACCACTGATCATAGGCGGCAGGACTGTTTGTCATAAGTTGTTTGGTAACATGGTGCAGTCATCAGTCAATGTAAATTTTAGTCCCTGCTTATATTTCAGCTAACAAAATTTAATATAGAATCCATTTATCAAGTGCTTATTTCATTCATCCAGCTTCCATTTCATTTCCATTTGACCGAACCTGCTCCAAGTTTTAATCACAGAAAATAATTGTCTAAAGCATCATACTTCTAGAGTAAGCTTACTAGTCGAAAGTGTAATCCCTCGAAAAGGTAAGCTTATAGGGGCATAGGCCCTATATAGTGAATAATATAGATAATAGGACTAGGTAGATATATATCGTATGAGCATGAAGAACAGACAATTACACGTGTAAGGCTATTTCCAAACTTGAAATAGAATTGGAGGTAAAAATAGCTGAGAGCTAGAAGTTGAAGAAGCAAAACTGATTCAACCACAAGTGAATAAGAACTAGAAGTAAACTTATTTGAGAGATAGGATCAGAAGTAGGTCTATGAGTAAAATCGCGTCAACCGCAGTGAATAAGAACCATGATCAAAATTAATAGAAGAACTAAACTATTACCGAACTCTTGAGCAGCCACGTAGGCATGGCTTCTTTCACTGAGTAAGTCAACTTGTCGGCAGTGTCATTTACCAACCGGCAGACGGCGTCAGTTGTGACAGGCAGAAAACCGAAAACACAATGTCGCGAAACACCGGTGGCAGTGCACCATTAAAAGCCGACCTAAATTATGTCAGATACCCTTTGGTCGAAGTAATTGATGAAAGCCTCAGCCGGAATCCCCGGTCTGCGCCAGGCTGGTGCCAAGCCCTAACCCTTGCCAAGCCCATAGTTGATCGCACGCCATAGCAGCGCCAGATCACGCCGGGAGTCAACGCACAATTTCTAGAAGAGACCCAGGGTAGGCCTACTGTACAGTTGACCGCAACAAGCGAAGCGTTGACTTCAGTGCTGCCATCCATCTATGTTCCGGGTTTGCATTGTTCCCATTGTTCTTCTTGGCGATCTTCAAAGCGGCTGTTTTGGAGCACCGTCGACACCCGTGCAATGGGAGATGCAAACTGAAATAAGACTAGATTATTATTATGAATGATAGTATAATTTATTGACTAACTCAGAAAGGACTAATTATATGAGCAGACAATATCGCAATTAACGAAATGCAGTTTCTTTTGACTATAAACAACGACATGTTCCCTGGGCGAATTTATATCCCTTTGCATAATAATTACGGTAGCCTACTACTCCCTCTATTTAAAGCGTAGGCCTACCACTTTGGACCGTGCATTTGAGACGCAGAGTCTCAGTAATATTGATTGGTAAAATTATAATAGAAGACTTGATGCGCAGCCTAACCCAAATTTCTGGATATTATAAAGAAATTCATTATCTCTTCCAACATCGGGCAAATAGTTATCACTCAACGCATAAATGTTGTTGCCTTTCATGCCACTTTGCTCGGCCTGAACTTGACAATTTACAGCCTTACAAGCACATCGTATCTGAACATTATAGCTCATGTCTCTGAGCAACTAAAGCTGCCTGGGGTAAAACAATAAAGCTGATGGTCCTCAGTTCATCTATCATGCTAGGCTCTTTGAGTTGTGCAAATGTTGTTATTCTACACTCTGCAGTAAATGTGAACGAAGGAGGTAGAAGAGGGACATAATCACAAACCCTTACATTTGGTCTAATATATTATAGTATGAACGAAAGGTAGACCAAACATTTGGGCGGGTATCATGGAAAGACACCAAAAAACTCAGCTGAGTGGGCGGGGGAACGGAAATTTACCACCACGGACATTTACCACCCTGGACATATTAACCCCGGACATATTCCCCAGACAGTTACCCCTCCGGGCGTTTCCCTCCCGAAGGAGGACATTTCCCCTCTAGCGCGCGTTCTATAAACGAACTGTAGGCATAAGTACGTATTGATAAATTAATTGGAAGGTAGGCCTAGTAGCTCGTTGATGAATGCCATTAAAGCACCGGTTTTGGAACATAACGTGCGGCGACTATATTTTTGCCGTTCGAATAGCTTCACTGTTATCTATTAGCAAAGACTCAGTGATCAGTTAGGCTACTTCAGAAGCGTCGGTAGAACTGTCTGGGGAGGGGTAAATGTCCTAGTCAAAATCGGGGCAACGTCTGGGGGATAAATGTCCGGGGGAATATGTCCAGAAGGGGATTTCCTACACCCAAGTGGGCTCTCAGAAGAAGATAAGATTAAGTTGTTTATTGTTTTTAATTAAGTTTTAGTCCCATATTGAAGTTAGTCCGATCATCTGTGTGTGATGTCACGCTTCAACGCTTGACATCCTGCTTTGTGGCTCGGGGAGCAAAGCAGATGGATAGTCATTGAACAGGCTTCAACAGTCATCCGCCTTTTAAGCTGCTTAGACGCAACGGCTTATCGCTGACTTGTTGTGAATTACGCCAGACCAATGAGACCATAGATTAAAATTGCCATAAAACTAATT
The DNA here is from genome assembly GCA_945859605.1 of Lumbricus rubellus. Classification (NCBI taxonomy): domain Eukaryota; kingdom Metazoa; phylum Annelida; class Clitellata; order Crassiclitellata; family Lumbricidae; genus Lumbricus; species Lumbricus rubellus. The sequence goes on from OX243814.1 coordinate 48,700,237, forward strand.
AGATAAGTGGACTAGACTAAAACTAAAACCTTTTCCGTGGCCTATTAAAGCTTAGACTTTATTCCAGTGCAAGCGAAATTCACAAGCTTACTGTTGGTACTTGTTGAGCGATGTCAGCCGATGAACAACAAGAAAAGTCGTGGCGATTTGCGCAATGGAAGCGGTAAGTTTCAACATATTTATCAGTTTTATAGTTACCACATTGAAAATATCATAATGACGATTTTAACCCCCAACCTCTCGATTGAATTCCAGCGTGCTAACCACGACCCTGTCAAGCACCCAATGCTGTAGTGTAGGCTTAGCCGAAAACAAGCCATGTTAGCTTATTAGATAAAACTTCTACAAGGCTCCTCAGACTCGGCCAATAAGCTTACCGCATGAAACTTCGTAATGCCATTGTAGTGGTCTCGCTACATGGATCCTTCTATATAGCCCTGTTATGTCTAAAACCTGTAACAGCATCTCGGTTGTTTTGCCGGATTTTAACTTTCATCGGTCCAGGGGCGGATCCAGGGGGGCTTATCCGGCCATGGCCCCCTTCATTTAGAATTCCCATGTATCGTGGCCCCCCATTTGGATTGAGCATGCCATGGAACAATGTATATATTATACAATTTGCCCCCCCCCCCCTATTAAGAAATGCCCATGCATTGCGCCCACCCCCCATTTCGAAATGGAATGACTAAAAAAAAGGTCGTCAACTTTTTTGGCGGACAAAATGCTATTACTTTCCCAAAAATTTGGCCGGATGACTAAAAAAAAGAGTCATCAACTTTTTTGGCGAAAAAAATGGTATTATTTTCCCGAAAATTTGGCCGGATGACTAAAAAAAAGTCATCAACTTTTTTGGCGGATACGGAAGAAAAATTGTCCAGACCCAAGGCCAAAAATTTTTCCAGGACCCAAGACCAAACTTTTTTGCCCCCCCCCCCCGTCCAAAGTTTCTGTATCCGCCCTTGCATCGGTCCGTATCCGCCTTTGTTGTGCCACTAGGGTTGTGGCCAATCTATAAAATTTATCCCACAGTTCATCATATAATAGGCCTGATAATAAAAATTACGACAATTTATATAGCTCTGTAACACAGCCATGGCGTTACAAAGGCGTTCTTAAAAGCAGCTAACATGCGGGATAAGCCCTACCGAAAAAAGTTTTTGCATGGATTTAAAAGAGTCCGTTGAGCCGGTGCCACGGGACATTCTATCCCCCCTAAAGCAAAACGGGGGATGAATTAATCTATACCCAGGATATAATATACCGGTAGAGACTATCCGGGGGGGAATGAACCATTTCTATCCCCATCGTGTGAAATCATCCCCCCCGGGGGATAAAAATTCACATATCATAAAGTATCGTTTTTAAAAAGCGTGGAAACATTAGAAACATTTATTTTAACCAGATATGGACTGTGGGCGCAGGAAAACGCCAAAAACATAGCCTACTAGAATATTATTTTAAACTAGAAATTGTCGTGCAGGTTCGTAAAACTTACAATGTAGCCTACTTACTGTCAGCCAACTCTTGGAACAGGAAAACACAAATAGGCCTACATTCTAGAATGAATTTAAACTAGAAATAATATTAAAATATAATATTTAATCTAGCAATAGACTTGAATTATAAAATCACACGAAAGAGTAGACTGCGAAATCCCTTTGAATTCTGTCAGGGCAAGAAAACATCGAACAAGCAACGACCAAAATAATTTTTAAGTAGAGCAACTAACCAAATAGACCTAGATTGATTGATTTAAAACAGTAACTGACACGCACAAAGCACGCAAATGATAGGTTAGCGGCCTATATTAGCCTATATAGCTGACATACCACGTGGATGATAAATTAAATTGCCGTAATAAACCTTTTTATTCGACGATAGATAGGCTACATGTAGCTTAATGAAACTAAAACATTAGGCCTAATAATTAATCGTGGTGAAGGAAATTAGTCTGTCACGAATAATTAACTAAACAGGAGACTGTCTACGACTGCCAGTGCTTATTCACATGATATCATGATATCGAGCAGTCTACACAGTCTACACTAGTCTACACGGAGCGCCTCTGAGTAGTTTCTTGAAGGGGCGCTATATAAATGCTCTGAATGAATGAATGAATGAATCGAATCGAAAAAATGTAAAATGCTCAATATCGGTGACAAATATTGTATTGTTAGCAATGTTGGCATAGGCTAAGTCTTATACATTTCTCAACCGGTGTCCCATTGAGGTGGTTTGTTTCCACAGACTCGCTGAAATAGGCGGCTCAATATAAATAAATAAATGCAGCATAGTCTAGTAGGGTCTACGTCAAAAGAGTATTCATAGTCAAATAGGATTAATGAACACGGTGCAAATATAATAGACTACATGTACAAGTTATCGAAGAATTGCAGGCCTAGTTCAAGGGCGGATACAGAAACTTTGGACGGGAGGGGCAAAAGCAAAAAATTCTTGGCCTTGGGTCTGGGAAAATTCTTGGCCTTGAGTTTGGTACAATTTTCTTTCGTATCCGCCCAAAAAGTTGATGACCTTTTTTTAGTCCTCAAGTCCGAATTTCTTTTAAAACATACTGTTTCTTCCGCCAAAAATTGGGGGGGGGGGGCTCGATGCACGGGCTTTTCTGAATAGGGGGGCCAAAATGTAAAATGTACAATATATACATTGTTCCATAGCTTGTTCAATCCAAATGGGGGGCCACGATACATGGGCATTCCTAAATGGGAGGGCATGGCCGGATAAGCCCCCTGGATCCGCCCCTGGCCTAGTTGATCCGTAGCCTAATGCGCCTTCCTTCCGGTCTTAGACCTACATTCCCGTCCTGGCCCTGCCATGTTTTTATTTTAAGAAAACAACTGTCGTTGAAAGTAACGTGGCAGGTCTACATGATGAACTAAAGTTACTAAACTATCACCGAACTCGTTTCGCTGCATAACAACATTGTATATTAATTATTACTTACTTAGTACTTAGTCCTTCCCGTGCATGTCTGCACATCGAGCAACGCATCTCCTCCGCTCGTCCCTATCCAACGGCAGCTCTTCAGTCTCCTTCTAGAACTAGTCAGTGCTAATTGTGTGATAATTATCGAAGGTCGCGTTTGATATCGGTCAATTATTTCATATAACTATTTTGGTCGCTTGGACTACTTGTTTCATGCTTTCTTGTCCTAACAGAGCTCAAAGAAATTTGCTCCGCGTCTAGGGCAGGTTGAAAGGCCTACTTCTCAGTTTGTCTTGCCATGGCGCCTTTTTGCGAATGCCCTTCCAATCGTTGGAGAGATGTAATGCAGGAACCTCTTCTTCGAGTGCCGGGTACCTAAGTAAAAGGAAGATGAACTCTTCTGGAGCGATATGGCCTACAATGCCTACATTATTAATCGGACCTACCCCATCAGGGTTACTCGTATCTACCTGGGTCTAGGCTTCATACATGTAAATTATGCTTGTGGCAGCTCGTTGGAGTGCGACAGTAGGCTACTACTCTCGGTGTACTCATCTGTGTTCGAATCTCTTTCAACAGGTTTTGTCATAGGCCACTCCCTAGAAAGGCGAGCCTACAATATTTCTGCAATCGAAATGTTATAATTGTAGGCTAGGGTTGGGCGTCAAAATGTGCTCGAAATTTCGATTTGCTTTGTGGTATCTACTCAGTTTTCGAATGACTTTCAAGCTCTTGGATAAATGACTACATGTGTATTCTCCAGGCAGTTGACTAGCCGCGCCTCTGATTCACATTCAAATGTGATCTATCGAGAGCTGCAACTCATTTTTTTTTCAAAACTAATTATTATAGTAATCTATATAAATAAAAATGAAACTTTCCAATAGTTCTTCACGCAATCACGCCGAAACTCACGCACCGATTGTTGTGAAAATTTACCAAAACCTTCCATTCTAATAGCACCGTGTCATAGGATTTCTTTTCCACGAAAAAACGCAATCTTTTCCACAAAAAGTGAACTTTGCAATACGTTCGACCGCCATTTGCAAACTCAACCAAACCACGCGCTTGCAAAATTTCAGAATTGTCTTCACCCGTAAAGCACAGTGACGATACATCAATGAGGTTGCGTCCCGTGACGTCATAAGCGAGTCGAATATTACGAAAGCGGCCTTGGGCTATATCCGCTGTCAGTAAAGGACGGTGTGAGGGAGGGGGAGGGGGAGGGGGAGGGGAGGGGAGGGGGAGGGGGAGGGGGAGGGGAAGGGGGAGGGGAGGGGGAGGGGAGGAAGAGGGGGAGGGGGAGGGGGAGGAGGAGGGGGAGGGGGAGGTCTTTTCTGCCACAACAACGCGTGGCTGGGTACAGCTAGTAATAAAATAAAACTGATAAAGATAATCAATGTAATAATAATGACGATGGCGAAGATGACGATGATGGCGATGACGACGATGATGATGATGATGACGACAACGACGACGACGATAATGATGATGATGATGACAATGACGATGACGACGACGACGATGATGAGGACAATGATGATGATGACTATGATGATGATGATAATGTTGACGACGACGACGATGACGATGATTATGATGATGACGATGATGATTGATGATGATGATGATGATGATGATGATGATGATGATGATGATGATGATGATGATGATGATGATGATGATGATGATGATGATGATTGTGTTCACAATGTGGCAAAAGTGCGTGTAAGTGAAAATCCCACTGACTCGTGTTGCGACGGATCCTATTTTTAAACTGTTGCCACGACCATAGTTATCGTCCTGTTTCGATGGTAGGTCGTGATTTGAATCTTTCTTACGGGCCACAATAACTATTTATAGGAACCGAGACACATTTCCTGGAAAGGCGAACTGTGGTTCGATAAAACAAAATGTATCTATTAATTATATATAAAATGTAGAGGCTTAGGATCGTTACGACGTCAAAAGCGGTGCTGATGACACTGTGGTTTTCAGTGTGAAACCGACAACAAAGATTATATGAATTGGGGAATTGTTGCTTTTTTTATTTCAGCATGATGGTAAACGAAAATAGATCATTGGAAAACGTAATTGGGTCCAAAATCATTGTTTCTGAATGCCAGTTTCTTCCTAAGTCGTATTATACTGTTTCTGATCGCTTCTATCTCGGATTCGGATATGCCAAGTATAGTGGCAGCTTTGTGGAGTTTAATATACGACCGTTGAACAGATTCTTCAATGACATTGATCTTTTAGTCTTTGACGAACATGAGTTGGCTTTCACAGGAGACACTCCGGTATTGCCTCTTGATGTGAGTCACTTAAGCGATAAGCTTAATTGTTACAAGATTGAATCATGCCTCGGGTATCCAGGATTTGTTCGACTCCGAGCTTTGGGGACAATGAATTATAATTGGAACTGGAAGAAATATGACTTTAGAACTACATATTTATTCTATAGGAAACGTCAACTCAATGATATGCATGCTAACATGAACCTGATGGAAAGACCACTAGATGGTTGGCGATCACCTACTCTCAGAGGTCCAGCAATTACGTTGCAGGTTGGCACATTAGATGAATCGCTTGATGAAGTGGAATGCATATGGTGTCCTCAGTGGCCTAATGAAGCCATCAATTGGCCGAAACGACACAGGGCTTACGGGTGGCCGACGACTGATACAATCTCTGAAGTTGTACAACAAGGTTGTCATGTTGTATATGCTCAGCATCGTGCTTGCAAAGACGACGAACTACAGTGCAGATTGTCATTTTCAGTCGCAGAAGTTATTTTACTCCAGAGTTGGAATAAAACTCAACAGATTGCCTATCATTTGCTCAGATTCTTTGCTAAGAGAGAATTGATACAAGAGGATATTCCAAAAGAGTATGAAATTCTATGTTCGTATCATTTAAAGACGTTGATGTTATGGACTTGCGAAGAGATGCCGCCGGAATGGTGGAATTCCACTTCTGTTATTGAAATCTGCCTTGTGCTGCTTAAAAACTGTTAGAATGGTTAAAACGGAGATACTGTCCGAACTATTTCATCCCTGAAGCAGACTTGTTTCAGGAACCTCTAGACAATGGTCTATCTGATCGAGGAGCGACTACATGAGTTTTGCGATCTTGACATACTTTGTGAATGGTTCAAGCTTAACTATATAGGACCAAACGCAGCATATATCAAAGAGAAGATAGAATTAGAATATCGTTTTGCCGATAGAATTGCAGCATCTCCAATTGAATATCGAAAAGCTATGGCACGAATAACACTAGATCGTGTGTTTAAGAGGGGATTTGCATTTTGCAATAGTTGCAACAATAGAACAGTTAGATCTAGATGGGGAAAAGTGGGACAGAGATCTTTTCTAAGTACCATGTGCATATCAAGGAAGCTTCAGTTTCTAAGTAATTGTAATGTGTCAATGATTCCAATACCAGACAGCGATCATTGTTTCACGTGTTTCGATGTGACTCTTCATATTTTGCATGCTGTATGTGGCTTAGAGTTTGATAAACTGAACTGGCATTGCGAACAATATGCTGCTTTTCTAGAGGAGATATCTTGCTGTGGGATCTATGTGTCACATGTTACAGTACCCTATGCCATCCGCGACAGAAAGATGTCGAATATATTTTTGGCAGGCAGAGCGTTTTATGTTAAATTTAATGGGAACAAATAGTCCTGCTGAGATTAAACTATTCTCTCTCGTGTCAAAAGAGTTCCTAAGAAGGTCTTTAGATTGCGAAGATTCTCAGTCTAGTGCGATTGCTTCTGCATCCTTGGTCTACCTGGCTGCTCTCCATTTTGCAAGGTCAGAATATGAAATTGTTATTGACCTCTCCAGGGCGGTCTTAGTGAATAAAAGAACCGATATAGAGCATGAAACCTTGAATGCCAGTTGTTTGTACTTCATTCACGACGTTGTTAGGATCATTGGATTTTGTGTCCTTTGCAGAAAGCTAAATCATAAGAAAGTATGCAAATGGAAGCATTTGAGTCTCGACCTACGTTTTGAACCAAAGATATTCGCTTGCTATTTGACTGTAGTATCTGCTGAAAGAAACCACACACAATTGGGATTGAATTTTAATCTTCAAACTTCAATATTTCCTTTGAATCAATTTCTTGAGGTTTTAATAAAGCGAAAGCTCTGCACTTCGACGACGTCAAGTAATAATAATGAGAGCAGACGGTGTGTTTATTGCAGAACGAATTCATTGACAACAAATGCGACTTCAGATGTGGATCCTGTGGTGGTCAAAGAAAAACTAATTAATTTTCTAACGGCGTATGCCTATGAAAAGATGACTTTATTTTACAATGCGATACACAAGGACTTTGACACCCAATGCAATACAGTTGACTGCTATCGTGCTTTTTATTTTTATAAGTGCCACAAATACGACGAAGTGTTGAATTTATGTGACCAAATACTTTGTGAACCGGAACTTATGAGCAATATAATACAGACGTATGCATTTGCGAATGTTTTGTTGTTGCCACCGCTTGACACATTTTTTGATAGAGACATACAGTCGTTGCTTGGCTTTCACACTCTCTTTTATTACCTATGTCCGTTAAATGACGAAATGCAGAAAGTTGAGGTAAAGTCAAACTCAACGTTTAGACACTTTTTTGCCCGAGAGATATACTATGCTAAGAAACTATTATCAGACTCTCTGGAAAGCTTCAACTCCATTACTTATCACTATTTTATTGGAAGACATTTTCTGGCAAGGTATTTGAAACTCAGATGTTGTGTTGATCGTAGTCATTCGTGCACACCAGCATTGGCTGAATTTGCTGCCATGAAAAGTACTTTTCCGTTTGAAAACATTATCCGCCAGTTTCTTCTGCGTAAGCTTTATCGATCCAGATAGGACTAAACCTAAAACTCAATCATAATTTACTTTCATGGTCACTGACCAGTTGTTGCCTCCAGGGCTGTCACAGTACTTGGTAAATTTTGAGGTGAGTACACACTGACCGGGAGAAAAACCGACCTTTTAGGCTCGAAAATTTCAGACGACCAAATTCTGTGGAAAATTTCTTCGAGTTGCTGCCCGAAAAAGTTGATGACGTTTTTAGTCATCCGGTCAAAAACCCGGGAATATTTCTTCAATTCGCCGTCCGAAAAAGTTGATGACCTTTTTTTACTAATCCGGCCAAAAATCTTTGGAAAATTCGCCGTCCGAAAAAAGTTGATGAAAATGATGAACCTTTTAGTCATTCGTTCAGAATTTCATCGTGTACCCGTGTACCCTGCTTTTTTTACCTGCGTATACCCTACTTTTCGGGAGGTGAGTAGGGGAAGGTTGCCAAAGATGGACCAGCGCCAAAGATGGACCACTCCGTGATTGGCCACAAGGATTGAAACTGTATTGTAATGTGATGCTAGCAGGTCACAAGATAGATTGAATGAAATGATTAGACATCCGCTACACAGAAAAACCTTCGAGAAAACAGACAAAACGTTAATTGATATAAAAATAGCTTGGGGGTAAAATAGCCTAAGTACAAAATCGAGGCCGGACATGCTGAAAAGTTTGAAATTTGTCTATGAACTAAGTTTTTCAATTCTTTACAAGATACCACAAAAGAAAATCCAATATCAGAACTGCATAAAAAGTTAAATGAGTTGGAAGTGGATGTGTGCAAGTTGCCTAAGATGAAACATGTGTGGTCCATGTTAGGCAACTATGCATGAACACGGTCCAATCAACATTGATGCCCATTATTACTAATGCAATTAACTGCTATATATTCTACTAAGCTAGCAGTTGTAATTTATTATAGACAGTGATGTGGTCAATGCTGAGCTGCGAAAAAATTAGAAAATTCTCTGTTTATATATATATTTTGTTTAAAGTAAAAAATTACAATTTAATACTTTTTCTTTTTTATTATTTACTGAAATATATTTTACTAGGCTAGCATTTGTAATTTATTATCAACGGTGATTTGGACAATGTGAAACTGTGAGAAAAAATGGAAAATTCTTTGTTTATATTTTTAAAAATTATTTATATTTTTTTTAATTAAAAAAGGTAATTTATTTTTTTTCTTTATTATTATTTACTTGAATATGTTCTACTAGGCTAGCATTTGTAATTTATTTTCGACAGTGATGTGGACAATGCTAAACTGTGAAAAAATTCGAAAATTCGTTGTAATTTATTTATTTTACAAATTCATTTGTAATTTATTTTCGACAATGATGTGGACAATGCTAAACTGTGAAAAAAAATTGGAAAATTCGCTGTTTATATTTTTAAAAATGTATTTATTAGTTTTTTAATTTTAAAAAATGATAATTAAATTTTTCCCTTTTTATTACTTATTGAAAAATTGCATAATATGTAAGCTTACTGTTTAATGTAAGTTCATTTTAGCAGAAATGGTTGATGAATTAAGACTGTTTGTCCGCCTTTAACAATACATTTTTTCCATGGTCCATCTTTGGCGCCCATGCTCCTAAGATGGACACTTTTGCAAATTTTAACTTTTTAAATTATTTTCATTCTATTTATTTAAATGAAAATTTTATTGCATCCAATGGTGTATCAACACCTAATCTATGTTACCACGGTGTTGCATAATCATTTTCTCATAATTTGTGGTGAAAACGGACGATCATCCTTACGTGGTCCATCTTTGGCAACCTGCCTCTATACGACGCCGTTTTCCCCCAGAGGTAAGTATAGGCCTACGCCGTATACCCGCGTATACTCTTGAATACAGCCCTGGTTACGTCTGCTAGAGCTCTACGCCTATTTAACTTTTAAAGTAGGTCACTGTGGTATCGATGACATGAATCACATGATATGATGTTGTTCACAATCTAGAAATACCAATTGTTCAAAAAGCACAATAATTATGAAGGATTTGAGTAATGTTCTTGCAATTTCTGGGTCACTTTTTAACGCAAAGAACCAGCGAGCATTTCACAATGATTCAAAGACGTTATCCAATAATATAGTGTATTGCATAATATATATTATGTTGTATAGCTAGCTAATCGATGGCTTTGCAGACGTTGATCAGCGTAGACTTCGTCTGATCTTTTCGTCTGGTTTAGGACAACTGCGAGTCTCAGCAATATTCGCTTTGTGCATTTTATGCGATATTCTGCAGGTTTAAGAAAACATTTTAGGCCCTTTAATGTAAGCATTAATGATTTGTGTTTTTTTATCCCAGTGATCTGTGGACTTAAAGGCTACTGATGCAAACATTTAGTTGTCTATGAGACTCTATGACATTAAGGATCAGCAATTGCTTTCATAATAGAATGCTGCATTGTTTAACCACAGTATATTATATTCGTAGCCTATGCGCTTGAACAATGTTAAGACTAGATAGGTCTAATGTAAGCTCGAGACTTCTGATAGTCTCATTTTCAAAAAATAATATAGAGCCCACTTTAAAAACGTAGCAACCCTATTTAGAATTTAGGGTAGGCCTACGTATAGCCGAGTTCTTGATAGAATAAAACTTTTCAATACGCCTATGCAAAATTTTATTCTGATTCATTGATATTTTGTGGTAGCGCAAAGCTCTTGATTTTTTACTATTCGTGACAATTCCGAAAAAATAGCAAATACGGGCATTAAACTATACTGACAAGGACATTTTTATATAAAGAAAGAAACTGATCAATGTAGACTGCAAAAGATTGAATGCATATACATGTAGATCTACTAAATACTGATATAGGCCTAAAGTTAATAATTTTGTCTTGATATGATTGAAAAATTATTGCAAAGGCTTCCATTTTCTGAACATGTTCTGTGCAACAGTTTTTGAGGGTTTTCGATTGTTGGAGTCTCAGCACTCTAGGACTAGAGCAGACTTATCAGTTTAAAAAATCTGAGTTCTTTGTTCAACCTGCATTAGGACTAGGTATAGCCTATTTCCTCTTAATTTTTAGTGGAGGATGATTTAAATTCTTTATCGAGCCTTACACCTCTAAGACTCGGTGCATTATTCTGACCGTCCTCATCTTGTTTCCATTGTTCGGCATCAGTAGCCTTTAAGCCCACAGATCAAGGTTTGAAGTATCAAGATTCAAGAAATGTATCATCCCACGAGACAATGGTAGTCGCATATTATAATAGCGTGCTGACCTTAACATTTATGGCACACCTTAGAAGAATTGCGGTGAGGAAATTCCTCACATTCCCTCCCCATGTGTTTAAGTGGAGAGGGAATTCTCTGCTTTCCCTCCCAGGATTTATGGCCCTGTTACAGTATCAAACACAGGATGCTCTCTGATTGAGACAATACTGGAAAGGACCTATATACTGCATTATCTTGTCAGCATCATGTTAAGGTCATGTTTTCAAACAATCATCTGCTCAGCCATCAAGTGGTCCAGACATCATACCTTTGAAAGCGGATCCATGAGAGCTTGTCATGCATGAAACTCATTCATTCATTCATTCATTCATTCATTCATTTCGTTAATTTATATAGCGCTTCTACAAGAAACCTACTCAGAAGCGCTCCCAATCCAGCCATAGCTAAAAATAGGTTTTGAGTGACTTATAAAAGGCAGGTGAATTTAGTCTAGGCATAAGTCGCAAGTTTAGTGGGAGGCCATTCCAGATAGCGGGACCCACAGTAGAAAAGGCTCGGCGCTGTTTTGTAGAAGTGCGAGCTCGAGGAACCAAAATTTTCCCCGTTGTTGCAGAGCTTGACGGGCTGCAAGGTCGAAGACAGGTCGACAAAGAATAGACAGGTACGATGGAGCACAATCAATAAGGCATCGCCAGACAAGTGCAGCACTGCAGCAACTCGGTAGGAGATGCGCTGTGAAACAGAGAGCCAGTGAAGAACATCACGCATTCCTAAATATGCCCCCATCTCTGCAGGGAGCCAGTGAAGAACATCACGCATTCCTAAATATGCCCCCATCTCTGCTCCCAATAAATCGGGACCACTTTTTATAATGTGAATAAAACAGGCAAATCTTAATCGATTTTCAAACTTTTAAAACTGTTTTTATCCTGAGAAAATTATCTTACATTGATTGCAAAAATTATGAAGTGCATGTATGAAGTTTCTGGCATATATTATAACGTCACAATTACGTCATTTGAATCAGAGAATTCATATGTTAAGTACCGAACACAACTTTTTCGGTACTTAACATATGAATTCTCTGATGAAAATGACGTAATTGCGACGTCAATATTCATGCCAGAAACTTCATATTTGAATCAGTGGAAGATAATTATCTCAGGATAAAAACAGTTTTAAAATTTTGAAAATCGATTAAGATTTGAATGTTTTATTCACATTATAAAAAGGGGTCCCGATTTATTGAGACACAGTGTAATATAAGCAGAGTCGGGGGCATATTTAGGAATGCGGCCAATGAGGCGAGCAGCCGAACGAAGAACTCGTTCAAGGCGCCCAATTAGTCCAAGTGGCAGACCCATGAGTACCGAACTGCAGTGATCAATTCTACTGGTGACAAAGGCATGGACAAGTGTCAGATTAGCACTATGAGAGAGAGAGAGATCTTGAGACAACTCGGAGTTGCCGAAGTTGGTAGTAGCAACTACGAGTGACCAAGGAGATATTATATGCCTTTTGCATTCACGGTTTGCTTCCTGGACCTCATCTGTTGTTGATGTAATTACGTCCTTTAGTGTCGGCCTAATTCATTTTTCTAAACATGCTATTATTGCCGTTGGCGCATATACTGGTATAAAATTATACATAATTATATCATATAATACACAATCGTTAACATAATATATAGAATATATTATATTCTATATATTATGTTAACGATTGTGTTTACTTTCATATTTAGTAACGCCTCGTTCACTTCACTTCCTCACAATCATGATGGCATAGGGGTCCTATTTATCACATGTTTAGGGTATAATTGAGGAAACTTGATTTGCGATTTCTATCGCGTTCAGTCATATTAGGCCTAAATATGTTTGATTAACTACAACACGGTTTAATTGTTTATCATCAACGCGTAGCATTTAGTTTTGTCAGTTTTAGGTGAGTTTAAGTTTAGTCGAAACTATTGTGTTATAATTGTGTATTGTGTAGGCTACTTTATCAATAGGCCTACTTTTAGTCCATTATCACGGGTTCTTCCAATATCTGCTCATCTACAGTGGGTTCTACGCAAAGCTTATTTCTACGCCCTTCGCGATCGTGAGCTCATCAGGTCCATGCGTTCGAGTCGATACTACAGGGTAGCCTATGTCAACGAAGAAGTTTACACAGTTCTGTTGCGTGTTTTCATAACCTTAGCACTTAAGTATAAGCAACTCCTAAACCAGTCGACTTTGAGCAAAATGGCAATTGCGAATAATTTACGATGTTAAACTGCGCGTTTAACAAAATTACATAATAATAAAGACAAGTGAGCTGATCTAATTCAAATGCTAAGCGGATTTGTTAACAATTTCAAATTTTCACTAGTCTGTTGTGCAAGATTGTGGCGACTTATTATTATGATAATCATCGGTCGAAAGTAAATCGATCAATGTGAAAAGAATCCCGGGCAAAGGGGTCTTACAGACCAAAATAATAATAATTCAGTGCTGGAATAAATCATGCGCCGTGTTATTGTTGGTTTGTCTGTAATTTTTAAACGAAGCTGGTCGCCTTCGTTTGCTTCTTGACTCAGTTAGACTTGTTCCCATGCCGGACCTAATCTTGTTGATACTACTTTGCTTTGCATTTCTAAAATAAACAATCGCTGTTGAGACATGTGGGTTATAAGGGTCCTAATGTTGTGGTTCATCTGATCTGCCGCATTGTTTAACTTTGTGTTTAGTTACTCGCTCTTTATAGCTCACTTAGCGAGATGAGGGCGCTTTGGCCACGTGTTTAAGTATCAATATATCCGCTCACGATCTAATGGTCGTAGGCTACATACAAAACTTCAGATAGGTTAAGCAACTTTTATGTTTGTTCAGTCTTATAATCTATTATTAGATGTGCGAAGAACGATCGCTTGATTTCCTGTCTCAAACTCCTCGACAGATTTTAAGCATCGCTTGACGCTAGTTGTGGTTTAAACTAGCATTCACCTTGTGGCTTGAGAAATCTAATTAGGCCTATGCAACTTCATCAGTGAGTTACCGGTATAGCCCACATGTATGTAGTCCATTTGTGGAAGTAAATATTTCTGTAGGCCTACCATTGGTGGTATGATCTAGAATTCTAGATTGAAAAATTTCATTTTTTGGCTCTTAGAAAACTCATCAACAGGTCTGGACCTAGTGCCCACGTCCCACACGTTTGTTGTTGTAATATGCAATTGGAGTTTTAGTTATTTCAAAAGTTTAAAGACATCCTATGGCTGCTATGGTCGTTGCTTTCGTTTAAGAAGTAATTAAATCTGTGTGACAGTCACTAGATAGCCTACTCTTGATAACATTTGGCTGATTTCGTCTTTTCGCACCTTAAATTCTTTTCTATCCTCAAAAGAAGCTAAAAACTCACTATCCATAGTTGCGCCCCTGGGAGGAAGGAAGGACTTAGGGCTTCAGCCCTTCCAAACCAAAAATCCTGGCGCCGCCACTGCTACAAGTGTGTCTATGTTTCCACTATAATGCGCACCTGATTAATTATGTAATAAGCTTACGTAAGCAAAGCTTAAGCGATTCTATCGCGTTATAAAAACGCTTACACTAAAACATAATTACATATTAGGCCTATCTATTATATCCAAGATGGACTGATATTATTATATTATATTATATATAATATATTATATATTATTGCAAATGTATGCTACCAATATCCATGAATCAATGTGAATCAATCATTGTCGAAATACTCCAGATCAAGTACGGTTAACGAAAGACAAAAGTATAAAAAAAAGTAGATATTATGCGAGTGAAGATAATGTTTATCTATTACCTATAGTTAGGCCTACTTACTTGCTTAATATGTAACGTTGAAGTGTAGCGGATGCCTCTTGTATTCGTGCATTGCTTCCTGGGCCTGATCTCGTTGATGTTCGTGCTTTAGACTAGTGTTGACCCAATTCAATTTTTAAAGCATGCAATAATTGCCGTTGGTGCATGTGGGCTATAATAAAGATACTGGTATGTTTAGAGTATCGTGTTAACGGCTCTGTCTAATTTCATATTTTAGTAACGCCTCGTTCACTTCAATCTCTCACATGCTGGCACAGGGTCCTAATCTTATTTATCGCATGTTTAGGACATTGTGAAAATTTGATTTACGATTTCTATTACGTTCAGTCCCAATAGATATGTTGATTGTTGAGTATCATCAACGCACCGCATTTAGTTGTGTCATCTCTTAGGTAAGTTTAAGTTTAGTCGAAGCTTTCGTTTGGCAAATTTTTCCAATTGCTATTAGATGTTACAGTAGGCCTATGCTACTTTATCAGTGAGGTACTTTAGTATATTTTTCACGCAGTATCGTCTTGGGTTCTACGTATAACCTACGCCCGACGCGATCACGAATTCAACAGGTCCACACGTTTGAGTCGATAGGCTACACCGTATGTCAGCGAAGAGATTTGAACAATTCTTTTGCGTGTTTTCACAACGTTGTACAACCGGCAGTCACTAGTATCAGATCTGGCATGGTACCTGGTACTTGAACAATGAACCTCTGGCCTTTGTTTGGCGTTCGTGCTTGGTTACCACTCGACTGCATTATTGTATGAATGTAGCATTAAGCAGGCCATTTCTTGGGTCTGTTTGAACCAATTGTTACCGTGATAATAAACCGCAAATCACTAGGGGAACGCTTCTTAAAACCTAAGCTAAGAGGATTTGTGAGTCTTTTCCAATATTAATGAGGGTGACAGAAAGTGCAAAAAATACAAAAGGAATTAATTTAGCCTTGCTGAGTTGCTTATATTTAGCTCTATCCGTTAGACCCTGCATTGTACGGCATTCTGTGACAACCAGGATCTTGTGTATAAACCCAATATGTGTGGATGATAACTGTCAATTATTTTCCTAAATTACCGATTCATATTTTTTCTTTCATCATCGAGTTGCTGCACTAGCCCTTGATCGGTCTTGTTCAATGTTATCATAACTCTATTGAATGGGCTATTAGTTCTCATTTAGGCCTATATCTTGATTACATCCTGAATGATTTTCTATGTCACGAAAACAATGGAAAATAAGATAAGGATTAAAACCAGGATGCAGACTAGCAAAGTTTTAAGAACTGCAGAAGAACCAAAATAGGCCTATTAGCAGTACAAACTATAATGTAGTTCCCACATGATTCCATCAAATTCTTAGTAATAGTAAGCAGCTGTGATCTAAAATTCATAAAACATTGATTTCGAAGGGAAAGGTTAGTTGTGCAAATACAAAGGTTTTGACCACAGATAAGTATGCCTACCTGCAGGAACTTCTATCCCCTCCTCTAAGCATCCCGACTCACTCCCTTCCATTCCCTTACCCGGGCTGGCTTGCATATACCCGAATCCCAAGCCGTATAGTACTTCAGAGATATTTTATTTTTGTAAACTGGAAGTTGGATGAAAGATGAAAACATGATATTACTGCTGACGTATTGCAGTATCATTAGAAGCTGGATGAGCATATTAATTAACAGAAGTAGAAGTTGGATGAGCGACAAAATTATGGTTTTAGGCTAAATTGTAACCATAAAACTAGAGGTTGGATGAACGATTAACATATTTTAGCTGAAGTAGAAGTTGGATGAATAACGGCTATAGGCCTACGGCTTGGAATTCGGGTATATGCTGCCGGTGTCACGAAATAAATTATCCCCCAATACAAAGTCTCCTCCCGAAACCGAGTCTCCCCCTGACTGAAAATCTGTTTCGGAAGACATTTTTCTGGTGTAAACGTATATAAATGTTCGTGTTAAATAACGTGTTATCGTGTTAGCAACGTAAAGTAACGGTTTATTATGCTTATCTATTACTTTTATGCGACTGTAGTCGATTTCACGATCAACGGGGGAGACTTTGTTTCGTGGGCGGAGGAAATATTCTCTCCCCCCGGAGACTTTATTTCAGAATATAGTCTCCGGGGGCGAATTTATTCTAGAACAGATCCTGCGGGGAGAATCTATTTCGAAATAAAGTCTCCGGGAGGAGACTTTTAGGGGGAGTCTCTGTCACGCGACACCGGCTTTCCTCTCCCGGCAATCTAGTCCCCCTCCTTTTGTTGGGAATGAAGGTTTCTTGGGGAGAGAAACTCCTTATCACCTGTAAGAGTGTATATTGTGTCTTTGAAGATAGCGAGCTCATAAGTGATCGAGTAGGTCTCCTGTACTCAAATTTGTCTGCGAATAATTTTCCAATTGAAGACGCTATTGTCTAAGCATCAGAGCCGGATTAAGGCATGTTCAACATGTTCGGCCGAACAGGGGTCCCCACACTTTACACAGTTTAGGGGGGCCCCACAAATGCGGCAAAAAAAATTTCGGGAGCAAATTTCGACGAAACGACTATTTTCCGGAAAATTTGGCCAGATGACAAAAAATGATCATCAACTTTTTTGGCGGTACAAAAAAAATATCCGCAAAAATTTCCCGAACAGCTTAATCCGGCCCCGCTAAGCATGGCAATTTCTGAAAAAACATTTTCCTTGCAATACAAGAAATAAGATTGCAGTCAAACCTAGGCGTTGACGAGACTTTTTATTTGTGTCAGTTCTTTAAAATAATGGTTTCACAGTAATGCTTATAAAAGTAGTAATAATGTGACGCCCGCCGATTTTAGCAGTAGCCCTACTTCTAGTAGTTTTACATTTCAAATTGCTAATATTGTTGTCGAAAATGCAGCGAAGCTAGAACACAGAATCTGATTCTCAGAGTCTAAGCGTGGCAATCGACAGTAGCCTATCCTTCGAGTGAAGAAGACTTTGCGAGATGCGTCATCGGATAAAGCAATGGAGGAAATAACATCTGAATTTATAGTTGGTACATGTCAGTATCTCCCAAAGTCGTGTGACGCTGTTTCTTATTGCAAACGTATTCCAATCCCGGGTCCACGTCATATGCCAACAAATTATGCCATAAAATGTGGTAGCAGTGCGGAGTTCTATATCCGTCCGATGCATCAATGCGTCAACGACCTTGATGAACTTGAATTTGTCTGCTACGAGCTGGCCTTCATTGAAAATAGTCCACAATTGCCAAATGATGTGAGTGACCTAGCCGATACGATTGAATACTTCAAGATTGAACCGTATCTCAAGTATCCAAGTTTTGTTGAACTTCGTCTACTTGGGATTATGAATTACAATTGGAAACAAAAAAACTATGTAGTTAGCTGGACAGCACCTCCGAATACATTCATTAAATATATGACGAGTGACCTGTCAAATTGTGTCAGCTCTTTTGATTCAAATACAATCATTGCATTATCAAAGAAGGTGAAAGGTCCATCAATATCGTTTCAAGGCCATCCAAAACAAGCGTGGACTGATGCCGTGCGTAGCATATTGTGCCCTCAGTGGCCTATAGAAGCCCAAGGTTGGCCTAAACGACCTAGAGATTACGGATGGCCGTCTTTTGATACGGTCTGCGAAGTTGTAGAACAAGGTTGCCATGTTGTCTACGTTCAGCATCGTGCATGCAGGGACGATGAAGCACAGTGGAGATTGTCATTTTCAGTGGCAGAAGTCATTTTACTTCACAGTTGGACTAAAATCCAGCAGATTGTCTACCACATGCTCAGATTTTTCTCTGAGAAAGAACTCATACAGGAGGATGGTCCAAAGGAAGATGAGGTTCTCTGCTCATATCATTTAAAGACGTTGATGTTATGGACTTGCGAAGAGATGTCACCAAAATGGTGGAACTCGTCTTCGGTTATTACAATCTGCTTTGAGTTGTTTAAAAAGCTTTCAAGATGGCTGAAGAGGAGATATTGTCCGAATTATTTTATCCCTGAAACAAACTTATTTTACGATTCATTTAACTCCGTAATTCTTGACAAGACTGTGAAACAGCTGGGTGATCTCTGCAAATCTGGATCGGCTGCACTTTGTCATTGGTTTCTGGAAAATTATATACAACCAGTAGTTTACGAATTTAGAGACACGATTACAGTAGAAGAACCGTTTGATTTTGTGGATTACATGATTCGCCTAATTGACTATCGAAATGAAAACACGTCAAAATCTTTGGATTACCTGTTTTACCTAGGATATATAAACAGTCATTACAAAACAAGTGGCATAATTAAACTCGGCTTAACTTCGGGTCTAAGCAACTGTCTGTATAGTGCGTGTTTCCAAAGAAAATTTGATTCACTATTATATGGACCAATGACAATTTTGCCAACAATTGAAAACGATTGGTGTTTCACGAAGTGTGACGCAACACTGTTTAGTTTGAACATAGTGAATGGATTAGATCATGGAAGGATAACATGGGATGACGAGATATTCGTTGAGTTTCTCAAAACAGGAATTTTTATAAAACCTAAAATAGTTATGTGCGAACATCACAAATTTCCTATAACCAAGTCAGCAGACGGAAGTCGGATTCATTTTTTGCACGCACAGGATTTGATGGAGAATTTGACTGGAATAAACAGCCCTTCTGAATTTCACCTACTATCGCTGATGTCAAAAGAATTACTAAGAAAGGCTTTAGATTGCAAAGATTCTCAGTCAAATGAAATTTCACCAGCAGCTTTGATCTACCTGACTGCTCTTCACTATGCGACATCAGAACACCAAGTAGTTCTAAAACTCTGTTCAGCATTCTTGGTGGATCAAACAACCCGCTTTGAACATGAAACATTGAATGCAGGTTGTTTATTCTTCATTGACGATGTGGTTAGGATCGTTGGATTGTGGATCCTTTGCAAAAAGTTCATTGAAAACAAACATTATAGTAAGAAACGCATTCATCTGGATTTACGTCTTACGCCAAAGGTGTTCGCTAATCATTTGACTGTAATAGGCTTATCCACCGAAGGAACTTCTGACCAATTGAAATTGAATCTGAAATTATCAGCTTTGGCATTTCCCATGGACCAATATTTATCGGTTCTTACAAAGCGAAACTTCACTCTCTCAACGATATCAAACAGATGTAGGCCTATCAAATGTGTAAGACATCGAGTTGATGGCAGAAAGGAGATGTCGGCAGCAACAGCAAGTTTTAGTTCAAATCCTTTGATTATTAAAGAAAAGCTGAATGATGGTTTAATGGAATATGCCATTGAAAATTTGTCAGAATTTTACAGTTTAATCTACAAAGACTTCGGCTTAAAGTGCAACACAGGAGACTGTTATCGTGCGTTGTATCTGTACAAGAATCGCCGATACGATGAGGTGTTGCTTTTATGTGAACGAATTCTTCATGCGCCGGAATTAGAGAAAGATTTGCATGAGTTGGTATTTGCGAATGTCTTGGTTTTGCCACCGCTTGACTTGTTCTTCGATAGAGACGTTCAATCTCTGCTTGGATTTCACACACTCTGTTATCATTTATCGCCTCTGAATGACGAATTGAGAACATTTGACTTTTCTTTCAAATCAACATTTGCACATTGGTTTGCCCTATTCGTATACCATATGAAGCAAAAATTACCATACTGTCTAGTGTATAGCTACTCTATCAGGCGCCACTATTTCATTGGAAGACATTTTCTTGCAATGTATTTGAAACTCAGATATTGTATCGATTGCAATCAATCGCATAGAGAGACAGTGACTGAATTTTTTGCTATGGAATGCAACCTTCCTTTTGAACACATTATTCGGCGGTTTATTCTACAGAAATTTCGTAAATATTATCATTCTTTAACATAGAATAACAAATTATAGGAACAAATCGCCAGAGGGCACTCGGAACGATACCGATAAACTACACCGTGAGGCATAAAAAACAAAGCTACTAGAAAAATTGCTATAATTTTAACAATATTCAAACAATGTCAATCAAATTCAGGAAAATTATAGTTAAATAGCAGTCAATGTAAATACATTTACAGTTTTTACTCTAACTGCCCGCCTTTTGCTTCTACACATGCGCGAAGTCGCTCACGCCATTCACGCACCGCCGAGTCAATGATTCGCTGGTCAAAATCGTTCTAAGTTTTGCATTAATCGCTTACGAAGATCGGCCTCGATTTATACAAAATGATTTTGAAAACTTGAAGTTAGAAATGATAGGCCTATGCTAATATTGTAAATGCCTCATTCATTTTTGTAAACACACTACAAAAACTGCTTGGTTGTTGGCCTTACCTCACGGCCATGGGTTCAAAGTGAAATGTTTAGATTTGTCAAGTGACTCTAGTCCAGGGGTGTCAAAGAGCTGGCCCGCGGGCCATTTTTGGCCCGCCAACAATTTTTTTCTGGCCCGCAAAACCTTTCCTAAAGATTACAAAATTATTTACAATGTTGTCAAAATTTAATAAGAATCGAAAAGTGGACACTGAATCGCGATGTTTTCGGAATATTTTGACTTTTTCTGGGAATTAGCTGACCAAACCCGTAGCTCCCTCTCAAATCACTACCCAATTTTGCTCAGGAACTTCGACATTCTGGCCCGCCACTTGTTAGAAGATGTTCACACTGGCCTGCCAATAGTTGTAAGATGTTCAAACTGGCCCGCCACTAAAAAAGGTTTGACACCCCTGCTCTAGTCGGTTTAAGTCGACTTGGGAAAAAATAACTTCAAGTGACTTCTCTATACAAAATTTGACTTGGGGTCAGTTGCGGTGAACAGATACGACCCGACCCGACTTGTGATGATAATGTTATACATGTAGGTCTATCACCCTCAACCTACTTCCATCGTTGAGTCTACTCCTTCACTTCCCCGCGTATTGACTTCCAGTTACATGTACATCCTAATGCGAGAAACGACGATAAATTTTGCTCTGATTCTTCGTTCAAAGTTCAGATGAAATAGCGTCTTCCAGAAGTAGCCTAACTGCTATTTCATCCAACCAATTATTAACAATTATTTATCAATTAATTAATTATTGATTATTTTTCATTAATTTATTATATCATATTTATCATTATTTAACGGTATTGTTACTGCTGCCGCTATTAAATTTTTTATTGTCGGTAACAGCTTGAATCGCCGTCGACGTCTTTGCCCAGTAGTTTCAGCTGTCACTGGCAAAGTCATCGGTTGTCAGTTGACCTGCCACGACCGTTGTGGTCTAGCAGCGTCGTTGTTAGTCCGCACGGACTCCTTTCTGTAGCACAACGTGCACTGCAGTTTAACGACACTGTGTGATAACATCATAACAGAGATCATTTGCTTCGCCCTCCTCCTTTATCCAGGCTTGGGACTGGTTCTGTCAGAGTGTAGACACAGAACCCCATACATGATTACGCCTGCTTTTATACCATCCATCACAGACAGTCGACATTTTGACGCTAGCACTTCCTCAGAACTCCAAGGTCATCGACGACTACCAATAATATTGATTATTAACTAAGGGTTTATATACTTTGGTAAGCTGATGTTTGATCACAGGACTATTGATCACAGGACTATTGATCACAGGACTATTGATCACAGGACTATTGATCACGGGACTATTGATCATAGGACTATTGATCATAGGTCTATTAATCATAGGTCTATCGATCACAGGACTATTGATCGTAGGACTATTGATCAAAGGACTATTGATCATAGGACTATTGATCATAGAAATGTTGGTCATATGTTGTTTGGTAACATGGTGCAGTCAGCTGTAGGATCCTACACATAGCTTACGAAGGAACTCCATACGAGACATCGAGGACTTTCGAGGCTAATTCTTCACGTCAACGTTTGACGGACAAGTCGGACATGTATACGGACAAACACACGACGTATTGATCTGCCCCTGCGCCAATATACATTTCTCTTATGCTTAGCTCGTAAGTCTTATACTATTTTGGCCTGAACTAGTCTAGGCCTACAAGGCCCTACATCGAGGTTAATTCTTCATTAATTTTCATCGTTTATTTAGATTGTGTCATTCTGTATTCATTCGCTACAAAACCATACACTACAAAACTTTAGGGGTTTATGGAAACTGAGTTAAAATTTTCATTTATTATTAATTTATTTTAAATTTGATTAACACTCCTATGATCAAACGTCCTAATGATCAATTGTCCTGCGATTGGTATGCAAATCGTATATTTTCTACACCTGCTCGTGGTTTAAATAATTATACATGATTGTCCAGATTTCCTAAGTGCTGCATACTTACATGTACATGTATGCCTAACCAATCGCCGCCCTAGAGTTATAATGCTCTATCATAGCTTTTGGCGAAACCGAGAAAAACGACTTTAAAGTTTGGTCACTGTTTTAGGCCCAAAATTCTTAATTTCATTGTTTTGCAGTATAATTCTATCATTTTTAGATTCCTGCCAGTGACTTGTTTTGAAAAAGATATATATTTTGTTGAACAAAAGTAAAAATATATAGAAAAATTTGAGAAAATGCAAAAATATATGTTACAGCAAAACGTTTCGATCAGACATAGTAAATTTAACCACGTAAAGTAATACAAGAAGTATTTATTCTAATCGCGTCTTCAGTATTATATTGCTCTATCATACACTGCGAGTATTATTTTGCTCTAACTCAGCGTAATGGTTTCGCCTATGATGATGATAGAGCATTTATACCCTGAAATTTTTTATTCAGTGACACTTTGCTCTATCATAGCCAAAAGCAGCCTTGTGATTGGCTGCCGACGAGTAATGATAGAGCATTATTATAACCCTAAGAAAGTCTAGATTGGAAACAGTTTCGCAAGATAGAGCATTTAAATACTGACTTATAACTAAGAAACGACTGCTTCAATCAGCTAGCTTTTTTGTCTAATGATAGAGCAAATGCTACCCTGATGAAATTGATATTAAACTCGATTTTTTCAAAAATTCATGATAGAGCATTATAACTCTCAGGCGGCGCAATGGCTATGATAATTTATATTAATGGATACGATATATAGCACAACCATTAGACCTAAGTGCGTGCAGCTAAGTCAATGTCAATTCGTGACATTCGGAAGAGATCAACTGAAAGATTCATAAGAAAGCACTGAAACGAGATGCAGCTGTTTACCGAGTCAACCGAAAAAAATCTGTTGGTCTGTAGGCCTACTAGTCAGGGCCGGATTAAGGCATGTTCAACATGTTCGGCGGAACAGGGGCCCCCACACTTTAGGGGGCCCCCACAAATTTAAAAATTTCGGCCACACGACTATTTTTCCAAAAATTTCGGCGGATGACTAAAAAAAAAAAAAAAAAAAAAAAGGTCGTCAATTTTTTTGGCGGATGAAATGGTAGGATTTTCCCAAAAATTTCGGCGGATGACTAAAAAAAAAAAAAAAAGGTCGTCAACTTTTTTGGCGGATGAAACGGTATGATTTTCCCGAAAATTTTCCGCAAAAAATTCCCGAAAAGGGCCCCCACAAAAATTCCCGAACAGGGCCCCAACATTGCTTAATCCGGCCCTGCTACTAGTATTTATTTATTCTCTATCAAATGACACTTTCGACTACAGTAGACTATTATGAAAAACAAGTCAGCGTCCCATTAGTCTGATTGATCGGTATTGCAGACGTTGCTAAATCACTGCGAAATTATAATGTGTGGCATAATGACCGATTGTATAAGTATGATTGATTCGTTTCCTTTGCTTCATTTCTTCCTGGTCCATCGTTATTACTCGTAGGCTTATGGTCTCATCTCTTTGTAGTCCTTTCCAGTGTTTGTTGAATGATCAACCAAACATAATATTATTAAAATAGCACAACCTTATGTTTCCTGTTTCAGATCGCTGTTTCTTTTCAAGAGATAAGCAATTTAAAAGATTTTCTTCATAGCCCGGTACAGTAGCCTTAATGAGCACTAATTGGCTACATGTAGTTTCTGAAGAATTAGGCTTTTACAATTATAAGTTAACTACTGCACACACTTTCATTATCAGGACTGCACATGTACAATTAAGAAAACTGTTTAAAATATCACTACGGTAACTGTAGTCTATTGGTTCAGTCGTGTTTGGAAAGAACCGATGAGAAAAGTTCTT
This sequence comes from Lumbricus rubellus, assembly GCA_945859605.1. NCBI lineage: Eukaryota > Metazoa > Annelida > Clitellata > Crassiclitellata > Lumbricidae > Lumbricus > Lumbricus rubellus. The sequence goes on from OX243814.1 coordinate 48,725,219, forward strand.
TTGGTGACCACATTAATAGACAGCGATTGTGAATAAGACGGTGCTCTGTGCTTGAATTTCGAGTACAATTAAGAGTACAGTAGCCTAACTATTGAAGTTATCATCTCTTCAGGTAAGTTTATATTGATTGTACAAATAGCATTGATGGTAGTCAAGGTCGTATATATAATTATGCATTTGCTAACACATGATGTCAGAACTAAAGTGTTAATGTTTTGGACGTCCAGAACCCGCTATGAGAGCTCACGACGCTTTTCCAAACCTTCTAGTCAGTTGATTCGGTGCTCGTGGACTTACTCACGGTTGAGCAAACACTACCCCGCCTCCAAATAAAATCCTTGCTACGGCCTTTATTGTGGTAGTTCGATAACACCGTCACTCAACTATATCCAAATTACACAATGTAAATGATTAATTGGACTTTCTTGTTCGACCTTCTGACAGACTGGAACAAACTTTTGAACTGGTGCAACACCATTTAAAGAAAAACATGTAGGCGTGGGCGCCCACAGAAATTTTTGCAGGGGGGCAAAATTTTGTCGATGATCACAGTTACCGTAAATGTTTTAGTAGCAAGAGCTTGAAAAATGCAAAGCTGGAAATTAAGAGCACGAGTATTTTTCAATGAGGCTTCTTAATGAAAATTTTTCAGTTTCATTTTGTGTATCAGCTTTAATGTGATTAGTTTCTTTAGCGCGAAGAAATTTTTAAAAAGTAGATGTTAAAAGTGGGTTCATGAAGCGGCGCTGTAATATTATAAGTGCATTGAATGAATGAGTAGACTAAGTGAACAAAAAAATAGCCGTCAGTTTTCAAGGTGCAAGTGTTACTCTAGCTACTTCTATTGATACTTAATTTTGTGCAGTTGAGAAAGTTTGCATGACAGCGAGATTCCAATCAAGTAGGCCATAATCGATAGAAAAATACTATTTGCTGGAGGGTTAACAGCCAATGGTCACTGTCCCAGCTTTGAACAAGATGTTGATAAAGCAAGGCAGAAAATTAAGAGCATGTTTATATCTACAGAGATTTATAAACATAGATTTCTGACTTTCACTGTATGTATCATTCGTATCATTAGTGATTTAATGCGAAGAAATTTGTTAAAAGCCCAAAAGTAGTAGTTAGAAAGATAAGTTTCAATTTTCCAGGGGGCAAGTGCCCCCCTTGCCCCTATGTGCGGGCGCCCATGCATGTAGGTCCAGGAACTAAAGTACGAGATTAAAATTCTATACATTGCTATAGTACCATAATACAGATTTTTAAAGCGCCTCTCGCAGTACCGGTACAGCTTAATCATAGGCCCACCCAGAACGAGGAACCCTCGAGAAAAATGAAAGTTCCTCTGAGATTGCATAAAAATTATGAGCACGTGTAAAAGCAGGCCATTCCACAGCAAAGGGCCAGTGCAGGCAAAGGAACGATGATGTTGTGCTGTGACTTCCGAGACCGTGGCACAGGAATGTCAGGACAGTATAAAGAGCGAAGAGGACGTCCAATGGAACCTGCAATAAACCTGGGTATTGGTTAACCCGTTTTGGTTCAAATCTTTATTACGCATTTTTTTAAACTCTGCTGATAGTTTGGATGCTAATAAAGTTAGAACGTAGCCTATGCATTGTATTTTTGGACTAGTTTCAAATAGCATGTCTAAAACTGCGGAATTATAGGCCCATTCGTTTAACGAACATTGGACCAATAGCCTATAATAGGCCTAGGATACTGTAATACTGACGCCATGAGAAATATCGAACATAGAGGTCTATAAGAAATTACATTGCAGTACAATTTTAACGCAATAAAGTGGATTAAGTGCTTCAAGTGCTGCAAAAATTGTCTGAAATGTAGTGTCTTCAGCCGCAACTTTCAGACCCACATACAATGCCACTGAGCATACTGAGCATAGATCTACTGTCCAGGCCAGGGTAACCCGAAGTCTTTTGACAGAACATTATAATAGGTCTACTGGTACCGCAGAGCCTGCGAGGTCGATGCTGGAAAGCAAAGCTCGAGGGTACGTACCATACGTATTCTATTTTTTGAAAGGTAGGCCTACGTACGTATTTTAACGTAGCCTACCCTATTTTAGGGTACATAGGCCTAACAATGAAAAAATACGTTAACCACGTCATTGCTTATTATAAGAATGTAGGCCTATAATTGTACATTCTTATAATAAGCAATGACGTGGTTAACGTATTTTTAAAACATTATATTTTAAATTATTTAATTTAAGCAAACAATCACAACTCAGTATACGGCGTAGTAAATTTCTGCAATGCTATATTGTAGGCCTATGTTTATCCAGCATACAGGGTGTCTCACAAAAAAAACGTACCACAAGGAAAAATGCGATAAATTCGCTACCGATTGAAATCTTTCTCCGAAAATTTTCCAATTTGAAGGGGAATGAATTTGCCACAATCCCTGGAAGTTTCATTTGAAAATTTTCATGTTTGCAAAAGTTACAGCTGTTTAAACTTTAAATTCGGTTTTTTTGAATATCCGGAGAATCATGTTCCATTACATGTGATTTCATTACAATTTTTTGGCAAATTGCAACACATAAAATGATGACAATGTCATACAACCTCACTAAGAGCTGTGGATAAGCTGTTTATTATGTAAGCTGTTAGTATTTGGTCATATTTTATTATTAAGGTCTCAGTTTGTGAATCCGTTACTGAACGTCATGGGCAAAGTTTCTGCAGAGGATAAAATGGGAACTCGGACGTTACGTGAACAGAGACTGGGACATCGCGCGGTCGTAGCAAAAGACCCAGTGAAAAGTGAAGCCTGAAGCACTTTGAAGGCTATCTGCAAACGTGTTTATGTAACGAAGGTCAGATGCTGGAAGAGAGGCAGGAAGTTGTCATTTGGTCTGACGGGGGAAAATGTCATGTTCAGGAAATTCGCTTGGTATTCGAAAAAGTTACGTTTGCAAAGCACATCATGATTTCAGTATCAGCTATGCTGGCGTGTGTTACAGCTGCAAGAAAAGACTGCATTTAATACCATTCAGTAGGCTAAATGTCAAACTCATCGCTGAACTCTCTTACCCAGGCTCATTGAAGACCAGGCATGCTCTAACATCTGGTTTTAATTTCCAGCAGGACGGTGCGCCTGCTTGCTCGCACGGCAAGGCTGATTATGATGACGCTACCTTATTTTTGCCATCAAATGCAGTAAATTTATTGGCAAAGGTGACTAACAAACTCGCCAGACCTTAGTCCTCTTGCTTATCACGTCTGGTGAACTATTCTGGAACGCTGCAAGACATTTCATCCCAAGTTGGAGAACATTGGCCAGCTGAAGCAAGTCTTGCTGCTAATGTGGGGTCAGTTGCCGCAGGACCCGACCAACAAGGCCATACTGAGCTTCACAAAAAGAAGTTGAGCTTGTGCTAAGGCAGGGAGTGGACACTCTCATTATACCTTACAATAAAGTGTAAAACGAAATTCTGAGGTCGTAGTGAAAAGTGATATCATTTGACATGGAAATCTACAAGTGACGTTCATTTTCCGCGAAAATTTGAAAAAACGAAATTTTAAGTTTGAACAGCTGTAACTTTTGCAAACATGAAAAGTTTCAACTGAAACTTTCAGGGATTGTTGAAAATTCATTCCCCTACAAATTGGAAAATTTTCGGAGAAAAATGTCAATCGGTTGAGAAGTTATCGCATTTTATCCTGTGGTACGTTTTTTTTTAGCCACCCTGTACATTGCACTTTAATGCACTAATGTCAGTCAGTTGGTTGAGTTCTGCTGTAGCACTTCAAAGGTGTGTTCTTATACGATTGCCTGATCCAACCCATAACTGTTTGTCGAAAAAAATGAAATTCAATCAAATAATTCTTTCTCGCATTTTTCAAAACTTTAATGTGCGTCCATTCCTTCCCATGTTCTCTGCAGGGCATCGCTGAATCGCTGACTGATGCGTAGGCTACATAGAGTCGTAGACGTCACCGTAGCCTACTGTAACTTTCGAGTTACAGCAATTTGCAAAATTGCAAACCAGTGACGTGTACTTAGCTCTCATCAGAAAGACAGTAAAATTTGCATTAAATTAATAATAATTATAACCGAAGAATTTTTCGAATTGAATTTACTGCTACACTACCGGAAGTACCGGTTTCAATTACGCATAGGTCTATAGGCCTACAGCTGACGTCAGATTATACGTAGGCTATGTGTCGCCGAGTAAACCATGAATAGAATTTTCGTGTATGGTACCGTACGTACAATACGCGTATTCTATTTTTTAAAGTAGGCCTACGTACGTATTTTGACGTAATCTATTTTAGGGTACGCGTACCCTCGAGCTATGCTGGAAAGTGAAGGAAAAGAACGCAGGCGTTGGCGCGACCCGAACAAAATTGCCTCAGACTTATCTGGGTTTAGCCTATAGCAAAACCATTAAAAACAAAACCATACATACAAGTATGAAAGGCTCTCCTCAAGTTTCAGTTTACCAGACTGATCCGTGCGTGACAAAGCAATATGGAGCTGAGTGAGTGTTGATACTACTTTGCTTTGCATAGCCTATCCAAAATAAACAATCGCGACTGAAACATGTCGGCTATAAATTACAGGGATCCTAATTTTGTGGTTCATCGGATCTGCCGCAAGTGCCGCATTGTATAAAATTTCGTGTTTACAAACTCATTCTTTATACATGTAGTTCACTTAGCGAGATGCGGGTGCATTGGTCACGTGTTCAAGTAAGCTTATCAATAACACTTCTGATGGTCGCATAGACAAAACTTTAGATGGGATAAGCAACTTTTATGTTTGCTAATCTCTTACTAGATGTGCGTCGACCGACCGCTTGATTGCCTGCCTCAAACTCCTCGACAGATTTTAAGCATCGCTTGACTCACTTGAGGTTAGTTGTAGTTTAGCCTTCACTTTGTGGCTTGATAAATCTTGGTTATGCACTTCATCAGTGAGGTATGCATGTAGGCTATGTACTATTTGTTGAAGTAAAGATATTTCGGTAGGCTTACTGTTGGTGGTATGATCTAGCAGGAGCGGATACAGGAATTTTAAAAACGGGAGGGGCAAAATTTTTGGTTTTGCTGGATCCGAACATTTTGGTGGTCTTCGGCAGAAAAAATCTCATGACTTTTTAAAGTCATTTGGTCGAAAACTCTGGAGAAGCTTACCATTTTTCGAAAAAATATGACATTTTCCCCGTCAAGAAAATCTGACGACCGTCAATTTTTTTCCTGATGGGGGCCCACATCCATCTTGACCGACAGAATGGCTGGTGAAAAACATGCACATTTCCAAATGGGGTCATGGCCAGTTTGGACCCCTGCCCAATCGCGACTGAAACCTGTGGGTTATAATAGGGGTTCTAATTTTTTGGTTCATTGTATAAAATTTCGTGTTTACAAACTCATTCTTTATACATGTAGCTCACTTCGCGAGATGCGGGTGCATTGGTCACGTGTTCAAGTATCAACAATACTTCCTCTCACCATCTGATGGTCGCACAGCCAAAACTTCAGATGGGATAAGCAACTTTTATGTTTGCTCATCTCTTAGGCCTACTAGATGTGCGAAGATCGACCGCTTGATTGCCTGCCTCAAAGTTCTCGCCAGATTTTAAGCATTGCTTATGGTAAACTGTGGTTTAGCATTCACCTTGTGGCTTGACAAATCTTGTGTAGGCTATGCACTTCATTAGTGAGGTAGGCAACTATGCATGTATGTACCATCATTTGTGGAAGTAGAGATATTTCTGTAGGCCTAATATAATTATAATTGGCGGTATAATAATATTCGCTTAATGATTCAATCTGACAAACGGCAGAATGATTACTGCAGGTAGGCTACAAGTTATACGAAATACGGCCCACTATAATGTTAGCACGAAACGCAGGTCGGCTTTACAGCAGTGGGTTCGGTAGTTTAACTACTTTAACACTATGGCCTAAGTGATGGATCACTCCTGGTTCGGCCAAGCCAGAAATGGGAAGGGCTATCTCATTTTCAGCAGAACCAGAGTTAAGCAACACAACAGAAAGCGCCACTGGCAGCTAACAGAAACTTTAATGTGAGACTCGAACCCGGGTCGCGTGGATGACACTCAGCTTAACGACCAGCACTCTCTCAACTGAGCTACGTACCCTCCACCCCCCCCCAACTCCAATGTATGATCTAGCAAGGGACGGATGCAGGAATTTTCAACATTTTGGTGTTGCTTGGTCCGAAAATTTTGGTGGTCTTCGGCAGAAAAATCTCACGACTTTTTAGTTATTTGATCGAAAAATCTGGAGAAGTTTACCTTTTTTCGAAAACACAATATTTTATGACCTTTTTCCGTCAAGAAAATCTGATGACCTTTTTAGCCGTCAATTTTTTCCTGATGGGGGCCAACGTCCATCATGACCGCCAAAATGGCTGGTGAAAACATGCACATTTCCAAATGGAGGGCCATGGCCGGTTTGGCCCCCTGGATCCGCCCCTGTGATCTAGATTGAAAATTTAATTGTTTTGCGTCCTAGATTTTTACGAAAAACACTTATTAGCAGGTAGGTCCGAGGTTCGAATCCACCTCACCGCGTAAGGACCTTGGGCAAGTCCTTCACTCGCAATTGCTCAGCGCCTCGGCGTGAAACTCCGATGCAGTGTCCGCTCTGCATCGGGAGCGCCTCTGAGTAGAGAGAGCTTGAAGGGGCGCTATAACAAGTGCACATACAAACAAACAATACACACATCTCACACGTTTGTTGTAAGATGTGATTGGAGTTCTATTAATTAGTTATTTCAAAAGTTTAAAGACATTCTATGACTGCTATCGTAATCGTAATCTCCAAATTTATAAAGCGCTACTTGAAAGCCAAGCGCGGGGCACCAGCTTATTCACGAGCGCTACGTTGAGTCAGAAGGGTTGTCCGAGAGAGTAGTCCATGATGGTCCGGGTCGAGTTACCATAGGATCAGAGGGGCGGAACAACAATTAAGGCGAGTGTCGTCTGGGCCGGGAATTGGAGGGTGGATGATTAGAAGAGAAAGGGTAAGAGTTCTTGAAAAGTAGAGTCTTAAGCTTCGAGTGAAAAGCCCGAAGAGTGAATGATAGAGGAGCCTGAGGAAGGTGATGGTGTGTGATTAGTAATGCTGGTTTAGGAACTGAAAAGGATCGGAATTTAGGAGGCAGATCATTCCAAAGGCGTGGTGATGAGTTGGATATGGCTCGGTTGGAGAACTTGAGATGGCTTGTGACCGGGGGTCGAGAGAGTGTAAGGCAGGCGGATGATCGGGTAGAACGGGTAGGCTGGATGGTGAACAGTTCGCGCTGAGATATCTGGGCTGGGAGCATTGTCAGGAGTTGTAGGTTAAGAAGAGAACTTTGCAGTGGATTCCCATGTGCATATCAGTTGCAGACTAAGGCTACTTACTTACTTACTTTACTTACTTATCATTTAGTTAAGAGCCTTGCTGTTCGATCAAACCAATGTCTCTCTAACAAACCCAGCAGAGGTTTGGGACTTTGGGTGATTTTAATATCGTGACGAGGACATCATCTAAAACTGTTGCGCTGACGACATTATGATTTTGAGTGACGAACCGACAATAACGAACATGAAATCTCATTTGGGATTGAATTGTGTTTTTTCTTCTTCAGAATGATGGAATGCCCAAATAAATCAACGGAATCAATTATATCTGATTTCATTGTTTCTAATTGCCAACTTCTTCCAAAATCGTATGATATTGCTCTTTCTGATCACATCAGTAAGGGGCTTGGATATAGCAGAATCTTTTGTGGCAGCGCTATGGAGTTCTATATAAGACCGTTGAACAGATGCTTCGATGACATTGATGTGCTAGTCATTAAAGAAGATGAATTGGCTTTCACAGAAGACTTTCCAGTATTGCCTCTTGATGTGAGTGTTTTAAGCGATACGATTAACTGCAACAAGATTGAACCATGCCTCGGGTATCCAGGTTTTGTTCGACTCCGAGCTTCGGGGAACATGAAGTATAACTGGAAATGCAAACAATATGAATTTAGCCCTGAAACTGACCTAAATGATAGGTATAATCAACTCCATGCGTTTTTCGCAGTAAGCTTAACTCAGAAGGCTATGATGCAAATTGTGCAATCTCGTTGGCTACCGGTACCGAATATTATCAGAGGTCCAGCACTTACGATGCAGGTTGACACGTCAAGTGATCCCCACGATTACATCGTATGCATATGGTGCCCTCGGTGGCCGAGAGAAGCCGAGGGGTGGCCCAAACGATACAGAAACAACGGATGGCCGACGACTCAGACAATTTCCGAAGTTGTTCAACAAGGTTGTCATGTCGTATATGCTCAGCATCGTGCTTGTAGGAACGATGAACAACAGTGGAGATTGTCATTTTCAGTGGCAGAAATAATTTTGCTCCAGAGTTGGACTAAAATTCAACAGATTGTCTATCATTTGCTCAGATTCTTGGCCAAAAGAGAGTTAATACAAAAGGATTGTCCAAAAGTTGATGAAATTCTCTGCTCGTATCATTTAAAGACGCTGATGTTATGGACATGCGAAGAGATGTCACCTGAATGGTGGAGTTCCTCTTCTGTTATTGCAATCTGCTGTGTGTTGCTTAAAAAACTGTCAGAATGGTTGAAACGACAACACTGTCCAAACTATTTTATCCCAAAAGCAAACTTGTTTAACGAACTCCTAGACTCCACAATGGTTCGTATGATTGTGGGGCGACTACATGAGTTCTGCAATGTTCACGTACTTTGTGAATGGTTCTTGGTTAGTTATATACAGCCAAACAGAGAAGATATTGAAGAAAATTTTGAATTAGAATCTCATCATGCCGGTAGTGTATATTCTCTAATTGGATATCGAAAAGCGAAAACATTGCTATCGCTGGATCTTCTATTTAAGCAGGGATTTGCATTTGGCAATGATTACACTCTTGAAAATGTTTATTCTCCAGGAGGGTCATCAATTAAAAGCTGTTTAAGTAATATGTCTTGCAGATTCGGTTTCTAAAAGACAGCGGTTTGTCGATTGTTCCAATACCAGACAACGTTTATTGTTTAACGTTCTTTGATGCGACTCTTCATATTTTGAATACTTCGCGTGGTTTAAATTTTGAAAAACTGACATGGCACTGCAGAGGATTTGCTGAATTTCTAGAGGGAATTTCTTTGAAACATAGAGCTGTCCAATGTATGTATCACATGTATCCGAAATCATCAACGATACAAGAATGGCGGATTCAGTTTTTGCAGGCACAGCAATTTATGCTAAATTTGAGTGGGACAAATTGTGCTCCTGAATTTCAATTATTCTTTATCATGTCAAAGGCGTATTTAAGAAAGGCTTTGGATTGTGAAGATCCTCAGTCTCATACGATTGCTTCTGCATCCTTGGTCTACCTGGCTGCCCTCCATTTTGCAGGATCAGAAAACGAAATTGTAACTGACCTCTGCACAGCAGTCTTAGTGGATAAGAGGATCGACATGGAACATGAAACATTGAATACTAGTTGCTTGTACTTCATTGACGACGTTGTTAGGATCATTGGATTTTGTCTCCTCTGCATAAAGATTAATGACAAGAAAGTATGCAAATGGAAGCATACGCCTATTGGTCTCGATCTGCGTATTGAACCAAAGCTATTTGCTTACTATTTGACTGTAGTATCCGTTGAAAGAAACCACAAACCACAGGGATTTATTTTTAATCTGCCAACTTCAGTATTTCCCTTGGATCATTTGTTTGTGGTTTTAATAAAGCGAAAGCTCTGCACTTCGACGACGTCAAGTAATAATAATGTGAGCAGACGGTGTGTTTACTGCAGAACGAATTCATTGACAACAAATACGTCTTCAGATGTGGATCCTGTGGTGGTCAAAGAAAAGCTAATTGGCGTTCTAACAGACTATGCTTTTGAAAAGATGACTTTATTCTACAACGCGATTCACAAGGACTTAGACATTCGGTTCGATACACTTGACTGCTATCGTGCTCTGTACCTTTATAAGTGCCAAAAATACTATGAAGTGCTGCATTTATGTGAGCAAATACTTTGTGAGCCTGACCTTAGGGGCAATATGAAGATGTTTGCATTTGCTCATGTTTTGTTGTTGCCACCGCTTGACACATTTTTCGATAGAGACATACAGTCGTTGCTTGGCCTTCACACTCTCTGTTTTTATCTGTGTCCTCTAAATGACGAAATGCAGAAAGTTAAGTTAACGTCCAACTCAACGTTTAGACACTTTTTTGCCCGAAAGATTTACTATGCTAGGAATCTATTATCAGCCTCTCTGGAAAGAATCCACTCCGTTAATTCTTACTATTTTATTGGAATACATTTTCTGGCAAGGTATTTGAAACTCAGGTGTTGTGTTGATCGTGGTCATTCGTGCGCACAAGCATTGGCTGAATTTGCTGCTATGAAAATTACTTTTCCGTTTGAAAACATTATTCACCGGTTTCTTCTGCATAAGCTTAAAATCTATCCAGATAGGCCTATACAAAACATTTAATCATATTATTTTATGGTCACTGACCAGTTGTTGCCTCTGCTAGAGCTCTACGCCTAATTAACTTTGGAACGATGACATGATATGAATTTTCAAAAAGCACAAAAATTATAAAGGATTTGAGTAGTGTTCTTGCAATTTTTAGGTCACTTTTTAATGCAAAGAACCAGCGAGCATTTCACAATGATTCAGAGAAGCTATCCAATGATATAGTGTAGGCCTATATTGCATAATATATATTATGTTGTATAGCTAGTCAAACGAGGGCCTTGCACTGCTGCAGACATCGATCATCGTAGACTTCGTCTGATCTTTTCGTCTGGTTTAGGACAACTGCGATCCTCTGCAATAATCGCTTTGTGCATTTTATGCAATATTCTGCAGGTTTAAGAAAACTTTGTATAGGCCTAAGCGTTTATGATTTGCGTTTTTCAATCACTTAATGCGATCACCTAACATTTGGTTGTCTATGACATTAAGGATCAGCAATATTGCTTTCATAATAGAATGCTGCATTGTTTAACCACATTACATGTAGGCCCTATGCATTCGTAGCCTATGCGTTTGAACAGTGCTAAGAATAGATAGGTCTAATGTAAATTGGATACTTCTGATAATCTCATTGTCAAATAATATTATGGAGTCAGCTTTGAAAACTTAGCAACTCGATTTAGAATTTAGTGTACGTATAGTAGGTCTACTGTTCTTGCTAGAATAAAAACCCTTTTCAATACGCCCATGCACATTGCACATGTAGCCTACGCGTTGTAATAATGTAGGCTAGTCAAAATTAATGGGTAGGCTTAATTGAAAACTGGGTTAAAGTTTTTTTGGAGGCTGCATCATGACTGCTGATTCAGAACTTTTTACACTAACACTTAGGCCTAAATTTGCTTCTTTGCGTGCGTGTATCATAATTCCTACATTGCATTGAGCAGTTTGTTTCAAGGACCATCTTACTTTAATATGAGCATTATGGCAATTATCAGCAGAGTTGTTTAGGCCTAACGCTGTTAAACAACGAGTAGGCTATTTATGACACTCGACACTATAATGTTCTGACACCTTTTACCGATGTGTATCGGACGCACTGCAATGTTCTGTACAAAGTGTAGCCTACATAATCTGTTTTCTGTCCTAATGACGACGTTAAGCTTTTGAATAAATAAAAACCTTTGTCAATGACAATGTGTGAACGTGGCTCATTTTGTTAAAAGGACGACGAAGAACAAGAAAATGAGGAACGAGAGCAACAATTATAGGCCTAGGTGTCCTTTATCATCGAGAGAGAGGCAAAAAGTAGGAAAATTATGGTTAATTCATTGGTAGCCTGCATAAGAGAGCGGGTATCCAGTCAGAACTGACATCTCGATTGGCAATCCAACTCGATTACAACTAAACAGTTCCGATGTTATCATAATACATTCGTATATTATGGCCTTTCATTAAGCGTCTTCTTATTAATTACCGTACATCACAAAGGCACTGCATAGGTCTATTATAGGCCTACCGATTTTAAAATCAATACGTACAAAACGCTTATGAATTGAATAGGCCTAAGGAGAGGAGAAGTGTTCACATAATAAAAAAATTCATCACCGAAAAGTTCCGTAGACAATCAACGGATTCCAGTAGATAAGTAACTGTATCTTTAAACTCAATCCATTTTTAAACTCAGGTCATGTTTAAACTCACATCATGTTTAAACTCAAGTCATGTTTAAACTCAGTGTATGTTTAAGCACAGACCACTTCAACTTGGAGAGCGATCAAAGGTCAATTGCTTTGCAACCCCATTTATTTGTATAGTACTTGCCGTCCAAACTAAGTGCCCTCCCTCCCTCCCTCCCTCCCTCCCTCCCTCCCTCCCTCCCTCCCTCCCTCCCTCCCTCCCTCCCTCCCTCCCTCCCTCCCTCCCTCCCTCCCTCCCTCCCTCCCTCCCTCCCTCCCTCCCTCCCTCCCTCCCTCCCTCCCTCCCTCCCTCCCTCCCTCCCTCCCTCCCTCCCTCCCTCCCTCCCTCCCTCCCTCCCTCCCTCCCTCCCTCCCTCCCTCCCTCCCTCCCTCCCTCCCTCCCTCCCTCCCTCCCTCCCTCCCTCCCTCCCTCCCTCCCTCCCTCCCTCCCTCCCTCCCTCCCTCCCTCCCTCCCTCCCTCCCTCCCTCCCTCCCTCCCTCCCTCCCTCCCTCCCTCCCTCCCTCCCTCCCTCCCTCCCTCCCTCCCTCCCTCCCTCCCTCCCTCCCTCCCTCCCTCCCTCCCTCCCTCCCTCCCTCCCTCCCTCCCTCCCTCCCTCCCTCCCTCCCTCTCTCCCTCCCTCCCTCCCTCCCTCCCTCCCTCCCTCCCTCCCTCCCTCCCTCCCTCCCTCCCTCCCTCCCTCCCTCCCTCCCTCCCTCCCTCCCTCCCTCCCTCCCTCCCTCCCTCCCTCCCTCCCTCCCTCCCTCCCTCCCTCCCTCCCTCCCTCCCTCCCTCCCTCCCTCCCTCCCTCCCTCCCTCCCTCCCTCCCTCCCTCCCTCCCTCCCTCCCTCCCTCCCTCCCTCCCTCCCTCCCTCCCTCCCTCCCTCCCTCCCTCCCTCCCTCCCTCCCTCCCTCCCTCCCTCCCTCCCTCCCTCCCTCCCTCCCTCCCTCCCTCCCTCCCTCCCTCCCTCCCTCCCTCCCTCCCTCCCTCCCTCACTCCCTCCCTCCCTCCCTCCCTCCCTCCCTCCCTCCCTCCCTCCCTCCCTCCCTCCCTCCCTCCCTCCCTCCCTCCCTCCCTCCCTCCCTCCATCCCTCCCTCCCTCCCTCCCTCCCTCCCTCCCTCTCTCCCTCCCTCCCTCCCTCCCTCCCTCCCTCCCTCCCTCCCTAGGATGACGTCACGGCGTCCGTTAGTTTTAAATTTTCAAATTAGCTCCAGAGGAAGGCAGTATAATGCCGAAACGTCGAGTTTTCGTACAAATACCCATTTATATTTAGAATTGTAAGTGTATTAATGTCGTTTTGCAAGTTTATTAATGTCGTTTTAACAAGGTTTGTGCTAGAATGTCGAAATCTTATTAAATTCTATGCTCAAATCGTAAATAAAGACTTTATTCGAAAGCTTGGCGGTAATTATGAAACGTTTTTAAATCTTCGTTGTGGAACGCTGAGCGGCAACATACGGATTGGAAAGTGACTGTCTCTTAATGACCTATTGTCGTAGCACCCCTAGTCTCTCTAAGAAAAAGACTTTCTGTACAAAAAACGTTCCCACAGCCGTTCCATTCGTCCCTGTGAAAGCCCATGCTGAAACGACTGGATTTGTAAATGTTGATTAATTATCGAATGACCATCCACACATGGCAAAGTCAACACCAATTACTACCATATATTCACGTTCTTCAAGTTTCATTAATTCTCTAACGCCAACTGCTGTATAGTAAAAGAAAAATTCTCCAACGCCAACTGCTGTATAATAAAGGAAAATTCTCCAACGCCAACTGCTGTATAGTAAAGGAAAATTCTTCATCTCCAACGCCAACTGTTGTATAGTAAAGGAAAATTCTTCAACACCAACTGCTGTATAATAAGGAAAATTCTCCAACACCAACTGCTGGATAATAAGTAAAATTCTTCAACACCAACTGATGTATAAGTAAAAATTCTTCAACACCAACTGATGTATAATACAAGGAATATTCTTCAACACCAACTGCTGTATAATAAGGAAAATTCTTCAACACCAACTGATGTATAATACAAGGAATATTCTTCAACACCAACTGCTGTATAATAAGGAAAATTCTTCAACACCAACTGATGTATAAGTAAAATTCTTCAACACCAACTGATGTATAATAAAGGAAAATTCTCCAACGCCAACTGCTGTATAGTAAAGGAAAATTCTTCAACGCCAACTGCTGTGCTGTATAATAAGGAAAATTCTTCAACACCAACCTGTATAATAAGGGAAATTTCTTCAACTCCAACACCAACTGCTGTATACATAATAAAGGAAAATTCCTCAACAACAACTGCTCCATACCACTTAGAAAACTCAACAACAAGGCCTGTTTAAACATTTCTGGTCTATTTTTATTATTATAATTTGAGTAACCGTTTTGGTATAAATTCTAGCCTATGATATAATTTTAGTAACCGTTTTGGTATAAATTCTAGCCTATGATATAAATTCTAGCCTATGGTTATATTTTTAGTAACCCTTTTGAGATTAAACCAATATAGGACTAAACAAACCCCTAACACTAACCCTAACCTTAATTCCTATTTAATTAAACCAATATAGGACTAAACAAACCCCTAACACTAACCCTAACCTTAATTCCTATTTAATTAAACCAATATAGGACTAAACAAACCCCTAACACTAACCCTAACCTTAATTCCCATTTAATTAAACCAATATAGAATTAAACCAATATAGGACTAAACAAACCATACCCTAAATAAATTCCAGGGGGTTGGGCGGATTGACTGCCGGGATTGGGGGGAGAAAACTTGTGCCCGTGCATTTACATCACAACCTTACCTAGCCAGCGCCTAGCTTTTCTTGTAACCTAATCTAGGCAGGGTCCAACTTACTTCCTGGAATTATAGCAAAACCCAATGAGGTTATTAATTATAGCAAAACCCCATGAGGTTATTAATGTTATTAATCTTACTATTGCATTTCTAAGTAAAACCCTATGAGGTCACCAATTTTACTATTGCATTTCTAAATCTAGTACTATGAAGATTAGGTCTGAACTTCTGTAATTATTGTGAAACCTTATAAGGTTGTTTTGAATACCTCGTGATCATGAGCCTAGAATAGGTTAATTAACATTTCATTCTGGTGAATTAACACTTCTGTAATTATTGTGAAACCTTATAAGGTTGTTTTGAATACCTCGTGATCATGAGCCTAGAATAGGTGAATTAACATTTCATTCTGGTGAATTAACATTTCATTGTAATTTTTACTGGCCTAGGCTTTAGGATCTTATTAACGTGGTTGCCAGGTTTAATTCTGTATGGTGTCCTTGTATAATTTTAGGCCTCTCTTAATTCATTCGCTAGATGACACCCTAGCATTTTTTATAAGTTTGCATTAGGATGACGTCACGGCGTCCGTTAGTTTTAAATTTTCAAATTAGCTCCAGAGGAAGGCAGTATAATGCCGAAACGTCGAGTTTTCGTACAAATACCCATTTATATTTAGAATTGTAAGTGTATTAATGTCGTTTTGCAAGTTTATTAATGTCGTTTTAACAAGGTTTGTGCTAGAATGTCGAAATCTTATTAAATTCTATGCTCAAATCGTAAATAAAGACTTTATTCGAAAGCTTGGCGGTAATTATGAAACGTTTTTAAATCTTCGTTGTGGAACGCTGAGCGGCAACATACGGATTGGAAAGTGACTGTCTCTTAATGACCTATTGTCGTAGCACCCCTAGTCTCTCTAAGAAAAAGACTTTCTGTACAAAAAACGTTCCCACAGCCGTTCCATTCGTCCCTGTGAAAGCCCATGCTGAAACGACTGGATTTGTAAATGTTGATTAATTATCGAATGACCATCCACACATGGCAAAGTCAACACCAATTACTACCATATATTCACGTTCTTCAAGTTTCATTAATTCTCTAACGCCAACTGCTGTATAGTAAAAGAAAAATTCTCCAACGCCAACTGCTGTATAATAAAGGAAAATTCTCCAACGCCAACTGCTGTATAGTAAAGGAAAATTCTTCATCTCCAACGCCAACTGTTGTATAGTAAAGGAAAATTCTTCAACACCAACTGCTGTATAATAAGGAAAATTCTCCAACACCAACTGCTGGATAATAAGTAAAATTCTTCAACACCAACTGATGTATAAGTAAAAATTCTTCAACACCAACTGATGTATAATACAAGGAATATTCTTCAACACCAACTGCTGTATAATAAGGAAAATTCTTCAACACCAACTGATGTATAATACAAGGAATATTCTTCAACACCAACTGCTGTATAATAAGGAAAATTCTTCAACACCAACTGATGTATAAGTAAAATTCTTCAACACCAACTGATGTATAATAAAGGAAAATTCTCCAACGCCAACTGCTGTATAGTAAAGGAAAATTCTTCAACGCCAACTGCTGTGCTGTATAATAAGGAAAATTCTTCAACACCAACCTGTATAATAAGGGAAATTTCTTCAACTCCAACACCAACTGCTGTA
This sequence comes from Lumbricus rubellus, assembly GCA_945859605.1. NCBI lineage: Eukaryota > Metazoa > Annelida > Clitellata > Crassiclitellata > Lumbricidae > Lumbricus > Lumbricus rubellus. Next base: position 48,741,901 of record OX243814.1, read on the forward strand.
TACATAATAAAGGAAAATTCCTCAACAACAACTGCTCCATACCACTTAGAAAACTCAACAACAAGGCCTGTTTAAACATTTCTGGTCTATTTTTATTATTATAATTTGAGTAACCGTTTTGGTATAAATTCTAGCCTATGATATAATTTTAGTAACCGTTTTGGTATAAATTCTAGCCTATGATATAAATTCTAGCCTATGGTTATATTTTTAGTAACCCTTTTGAGATTAAACCAATATAGGACTAAACAAACCCCTAACACTAACCCTAACCTTAATTCCTATTTAATTAAACCAATATAGGACTAAACAAACCCCTAACACTAACCCTAACCTTAATTCCTATTTAATTAAACCAATATAGGACTAAACAAACCCCTAACACTAACCCTAACCTTAATTCCCATTTAATTAAACCAATATAGAATTAAACCAATATAGGACTAAACAAACCATACCCTAAATAAATTCCAGGGGGTTGGGCGGATTGACTGCCGGGATTGGGGGGAGAAAACTTGTGCCCGTGCATTTACATCACAACCTTACCTAGCCAGCGCCTAGCTTTTCTTGTAACCTAATCTAGGCAGGGTCCAACTTACTTCCTGGAATTATAGCAAAACCCAATGAGGTTATTAATTATAGCAAAACCCCATGAGGTTATTAATGTTATTAATCTTACTATTGCATTTCTAAGTAAAACCCTATGAGGTCACCAATTTTACTATTGCATTTCTAAATCTAGTACTATGAAGATTAGGTCTGAACTTCTGTAATTATTGTGAAACCTTATAAGGTTGTTTTGAATACCTCGTGATCATGAGCCTAGAATAGGTTAATTAACATTTCATTCTGGTGAATTAACACTTCTGTAATTATTGTGAAACCTTATAAGGTTGTTTTGAATACCTCGTGATCATGAGCCTAGAATAGGTGAATTAACATTTCATTCTGGTGAATTAACATTTCATTGTAATTTTTACTGGCCTAGGCTTTAGGATCTTATTAACGTGGTTGCCAGGTTTAATTCTGTATGGTGTCCTTGTATAATTTTAGGCCTCTCTTAATTCATTCGCTAGATGACACCCTAGCATTTTTTATAAGTTTGCATTAGGATGACGTCACGGCGTCCGTTAGTTTTAAATTTTCAAATTAGCTCCAGAGGAAGGCAGTATAATGCCGAAACGTCGAGTTTTCGTACAAATACCCATTTATATTTAGAATTGTAAGTGTATTAATGTCGTTTTGCAAGTTTATTAATGTCGTTTTAACAAGGTTTGTGCTAGAATGTCGAAATCTTATTAAATTCTATGCTCAAATCGTAAATAAAGACTTTATTCGAAAGCTTGGCGGTAATTATGAAACGTTTTTAAATCTTCGTTGTGGAACGCTGAGCGGCAACATACGGATTGGAAAGTGACTGTCTCTTAATGACCTATTGTCGTAGCACCCCTAGTCTCTCTAAGAAAAAGACTTTCTGTACAAAAAACGTTCCCACAGCCGTTCCATTCGTCCCTGTGAAAGCCCATGCTGAAACGACTGGATTTGTAAATGTTGATTAATTATCGAATGACCATCCACACATGGCAAAGTCAACACCAATTACTACCATATATTCACGTTCTTCAAGTTTCATTAATTCTCTAACGCCAACTGCTGTATAGTAAAAGAAAAATTCTCCAACGCCAACTGCTGTATAATAAAGGAAAATTCTCCAACGCCAACTGCTGTATAGTAAAGGAAAATTCTTCATCTCCAACGCCAACTGTTGTATAGTAAAGGAAAATTCTTCAACACCAACTGCTGTATAATAAGGAAAATTCTCCAACACCAACTGCTGGATAATAAGTAAAATTCTTCAACACCAACTGATGTATAAGTAAAAATTCTTCAACACCAACTGATGTATAATACAAGGAATATTCTTCAACACCAACTGCTGTATAATAAGGAAAATTCTTCAACACCAACTGATGTATAATACAAGGAATATTCTTCAACACCAACTGCTGTATAATAAGGAAAATTCTTCAACACCAACTGATGTATAAGTAAAATTCTTCAACACCAACTGATGTATAATAAAGGAAAATTCTCCAACGCCAACTGCTGTATAGTAAAGGAAAATTCTTCAACGCCAACTGCTGTGCTGTATAATAAGGAAAATTCTTCAACACCAACCTGTATAATAAGGGAAATTTCTTCAACTCCAACACCAACTGCTGTATACATAATAAAGGAAAATTCCTCAACAACAACTGCTCCATACCACTTAGAAAACTCAACAACAAGGCCTGTTTAAACATTTCTGGTCTATTTTTATTATTATAATTTGAGTAACCGTTTTGGTATAAATTCTAGCCTATGATATAATTTTAGTAACCGTTTTGGTATAAATTCTAGCCTATGATATAAATTCTAGCCTATGGTTATATTTTTAGTAACCCTTTTGAGATTAAACCAATATAGGACTAAACAAACCCCTAACACTAACCCTAACCTTAATTCCTATTTAATTAAACCAATATAGGACTAAACAAACCCCTAACACTAACCCTAACCTTAATTCCTATTTAATTAAACCAATATAGGACTAAACAAACCCCTAACACTAACCCTAACCTTAATTCCCATTTAATTAAACCAATATAGAATTAAACCAATATAGGACTAAACAAACCATACCCTAAATAAATTCCAGGGGGTTGGGCGGATTGACTGCCGGGATTGGGGGGAGAAAACTTGTGCCCGTGCATTTACATCACAACCTTACCTAGCCAGCGCCTAGCTTTTCTTGTAACCTAATCTAGGCAGGGTCCAACTTACTTCCTGGAATTATAGCAAAACCCAATGAGGTTATTAATTATAGCAAAACCCCATGAGGTTATTAATGTTATTAATCTTACTATTGCATTTCTAAGTAAAACCCTATGAGGTCACCAATTTTACTATTGCATTTCTAAATCTAGTACTATGAAGATTAGGTCTGAACTTCTGTAATTATTGTGAAACCTTATAAGGTTGTTTTGAATACCTCGTGATCATGAGCCTAGAATAGGTTAATTAACATTTCATTCTGGTGAATTAACACTTCTGTAATTATTGTGAAACCTTATAAGGTTGTTTTGAATACCTCGTGATCATGAGCCTAGAATAGGTGAATTAACATTTCATTCTGGTGAATTAACATTTCATTGTAATTTTTACTGGCCTAGGCTTTAGGATCTTATTAACGTGGTTGCCAGGTTTAATTCTGTATGGTGTCCTTGTATAATTTTAGGCCTCTCTTAATTCATTCGCTAGATGACACCCTAGCATTTTTTATAAGTTTGCATTAGGATGACGTCACGGCGTCCGTTAGTTTTAAATTTTCAAATTAGCTCCAGAGGAAGGCAGTATAATGCCGAAACGTCGAGTTTTCGTACAAATACCCATTTATATTTAGAATTGTAAGTGTATTAATGTCGTTTTGCAAGTTTATTAATGTCGTTTTAACAAGGTTTGTGCTAGAATGTCGAAATCTTATTAAATTCTATGCTCAAATCGTAAATAAAGACTTTATTCGAAAGCTTGGCGGTAATTATGAAACGTTTTTAAATCTTCGTTGTGGAACGCTGAGCGGCAACATACGGATTGGAAAGTGACTGTCTCTTAATGACCTATTGTCGTAGCACCCCTAGTCTCTCTAAGAAAAAGACTTTCTGTACAAAAAACGTTCCCACAGCCGTTCCATTCGTCCCTGTGAAAGCCCATGCTGAAACGACTGGATTTGTAAATGTTGATTAATTATCGAATGACCATCCACACATGGCAAAGTCAACACCAATTACTACCATATATTCACGTTCTTCAAGTTTCATTAATTCTCTAACGCCAACTGCTGTATAGTAAAAGAAAAATTCTCCAACGCCAACTGCTGTATAATAAAGGAAAATTCTCCAACGCCAACTGCTGTATAGTAAAGGAAAATTCTTCATCTCCAACGCCAACTGTTGTATAGTAAAGGAAAATTCTTCAACACCAACTGCTGTATAATAAGGAAAATTCTCCAACACCAACTGCTGGATAATAAGTAAAATTCTTCAACACCAACTGATGTATAAGTAAAAATTCTTCAACACCAACTGATGTATAATACAAGGAATATTCTTCAACACCAACTGCTGTATAATAAGGAAAATTCTTCAACACCAACTGATGTATAATACAAGGAATATTCTTCAACACCAACTGCTGTATAATAAGGAAAATTCTTCAACACCAACTGATGTATAAGTAAAATTCTTCAACACCAACTGATGTATAATAAAGGAAAATTCTCCAACGCCAACTGCTGTATAGTAAAGGAAAATTCTTCAACGCCAACTGCTGTGCTGTATAATAAGGAAAATTCTTCAACACCAACCTGTATAATAAGGGAAATTTCTTCAACTCCAACACCAACTGCTGTATACATAATAAAGGAAAATTCCTCAACAACAACTGCTCCATACCACTTAGAAAACTCAACAACAAGGCCTGTTTAAACATTTCTGGTCTATTTTTATTATTATAATTTGAGTAACCGTTTTGGTATAAATTCTAGCCTATGATATAATTTTAGTAACCGTTTTGGTATAAATTCTAGCCTATGATATAAATTCTAGCCTATGGTTATATTTTTAGTAACCCTTTTGAGATTAAACCAATATAGGACTAAACAAACCCCTAACACTAACCCTAACCTTAATTCCTATTTAATTAAACCAATATAGGACTAAACAAACCCCTAACACTAACCCTAACCTTAATTCCTATTTAATTAAACCAATATAGGACTAAACAAACCCCTAACACTAACCCTAACCTTAATTCCCATTTAATTAAACCAATATAGAATTAAACCAATATAGGACTAAACAAACCATACCCTAAATAAATTCCAGGGGGTTGGGCGGATTGACTGCCGGGATTGGGGGGAGAAAACTTGTGCCCGTGCATTTACATCACAACCTTACCTAGCCAGCGCCTAGCTTTTCTTGTAACCTAATCTAGGCAGGGTCCAACTTACTTCCTGGAATTATAGCAAAACCCAATGAGGTTATTAATTATAGCAAAACCCCATGAGGTTATTAATGTTATTAATCTTACTATTGCATTTCTAAGTAAAACCCTATGAGGTCACCAATTTTACTATTGCATTTCTAAATCTAGTACTATGAAGATTAGGTCTGAACTTCTGTAATTATTGTGAAACCTTATAAGGTTGTTTTGAATACCTCGTGATCATGAGCCTAGAATAGGTTAATTAACATTTCATTCTGGTGAATTAACACTTCTGTAATTATTGTGAAACCTTATAAGGTTGTTTTGAATACCTCGTGATCATGAGCCTAGAATAGGTGAATTAACATTTCATTCTGGTGAATTAACATTTCATTGTAATTTTTACTGGCCTAGGCTTTAGGATCTTATTAACGTGGTTGCCAGGTTTAATTCTGTATGGTGTCCTTGTATAATTTTAGGCCTCTCTTAATTCATTCGCTAGATGACACCCTAGCATTTTTTATAAGTTTGCATTAGGATGACGTCACGGCGTCCGTTAGTTTTAAATTTTCAAATTAGCTCCAGAGGAAGGCAGTATAATGCCGAAACGTCGAGTTTTCGTACAAATACCCATTTATATTTAGAATTGTAAGTGTATTAATGTCGTTTTGCAAGTTTATTAATGTCGTTTTAACAAGGTTTGTGCTAGAATGTCGAAATCTTATTAAATTCTATGCTCAAATCGTAAATAAAGACTTTATTCGAAAGCTTGGCGGTAATTATGAAACGTTTTTAAATCTTCGTTGTGGAACGCTGAGCGGCAACATACGGATTGGAAAGTGACTGTCTCTTAATGACCTATTGTCGTAGCACCCCTAGTCTCTCTAAGAAAAAGACTTTCTGTACAAAAAACGTTCCCACAGCCGTTCCATTCGTCCCTGTGAAAGCCCATGCTGAAACGACTGGATTTGTAAATGTTGATTAATTATCGAATGACCATCTACACATGGCAAAGTCAACACCAATTACTACCATATATTCACGTTCTTCAAGTTTCATTAATTCTCTAACGCCAACTGCTGTATAGTAAAAGAAAAATTCTCCAACGCCAACTGCTGTATAATAAAGGAAAATTCTCCAACGCCAACTGCTGTATAGTAAAGGAAAATTCTTCATCTCCAACGCCAACTGTTGTATAGTAAAGGAAAATTCTTCAACACCAACTGCTGTATAATAAGGAAAATTCTCCAACACCAACTGCTGGATAATAAGTAAAATTCTTCAACACCAACTGATGTATAAGTAAAAATTCTTCAACACCAACTGATGTATAATACAAGGAATATTCTTCAACACCAACTGCTGTATAATAAGGAAAATTCTTCAACACCAACTGATGTATAATACAAGGAATATTCTTCAACACCAACTGCTGTATAATAAGGAAAATTCTTCAACACCAACTGATGTATAAGTAAAATTCTTCAACACCAACTGATGTATAATAAAGGAAAATTCTCCAACGCCAACTGCTGTATAGTAAAGGAAAATTCTTCAACGCCAACTGCTGTGCTGTATAATAAGGAAAATTCTTCAACACCAACCTGTATAATAAGGGAAATTTCTTCAACTCCAACACCAACTGCTGTATACATAATAAAGGAAAATTCCTCAACAACAACTGCTCCATACCACTTAGAAAACTCAACAACAAGGCCTGTTTAAACATTTCTGGTCTATTTTTATTATTATAATTTGAGTAACCGTTTTGGTATAAATTCTAGCCTATGATATAATTTTAGTAACCGTTTTGGTATAAATTCTAGCCTATGATATAAATTCTAGCCTATGGTTATATTTTTAGTAACCCTTTTGAGATTAAACCAATATAGGACTAAACAAACCCCTAACACTAACCCTAACCTTAATTCCTATTTAATTAAACCAATATAGGACTAAACAAACCCCTAACACTAACCCTAACCTTAATTCCTATTTAATTAAACCAATATAGGACTAAACAAACCCCTAACACTAACCCTAACCTTAATTCCCATTTAATTAAACCAATATAGAATTAAACCAATATAGGACTAAACAAACCATACCCTAAATAAATTCCAGGGGGTTGGGCGGATTGACTGCCGGGATTGGGGGGAGAAAACTTGTGCCCGTGCATTTACATCACAACCTTACCTAGCCAGCGCCTAGCTTTTCTTGTAACCTAATCTAGGCAGGGTCCAACTTACTTCCTGGAATTATAGCAAAACCCAATGAGGTTATTAATTATAGCAAAACCCCATGAGGTTATTAATGTTATTAATCTTACTATTGCATTTCTAAGTAAAACCCTATGAGGTCACCAATTTTACTATTGCATTTCTAAATCTAGTACTATGAAGATTAGGTCTGAACTTCTGTAATTATTGTGAAACCTTATAAGGTTGTTTTGAATACCTCGTGATCATGAGCCTAGAATAGGTTAATTAACATTTCATTCTGGTGAATTAACACTTCTGTAATTATTGTGAAACCTTATAAGGTTGTTTTGAATACCTCGTGATCATGAGCCTAGAATAGGTGAATTAACATTTCATTCTGGTGAATTAACATTTCATTGTAATTTTTACTGGCCTAGGCTTTAGGATCTTATTAACGTGGTTGCCAGGTTTAATTCTGTATGGTGTCCTTGTATAATTTTAGGCCTCTCTTAATTCATTCGCTAGATGACACCCTAGCATTTTTTATAAGTTTGCATTAGGATGACGTCACGGCGTCCGTTAGTTTTAAATTTTCAAATTAGCTCCAGAGGAAGGCAGTATAATGCCGAAACGTCGAGTTTTCGTACAAATACCCATTTATATTTAGAATTGTAAGTGTATTAATGTCGTTTTGCAAGTTTATTAATGTCGTTTTAACAAGGTTTGTGCTAGAATGTCGAAATCTTATTAAATTCTATGCTCAAATCGTAAATAAAGACTTTATTCGAAAGCTTGGCGGTAATTATGAAACGTTTTTAAATCTTCGTTGTGGAACGCTGAGCGGCAACATACGGATTGGAAAGTGACTGTCTCTTAATGACCTATTGTCGTAGCACCCCTAGTCTCTCTAAGAAAAAGACTTTCTGTACAAAAAACGTTCCCACAGCCGTTCCATTCGTCCCTGTGAAAGCCCATGCTGAAACGACTGGATTTGTAAATGTTGATTAATTATCGAATGACCATCCACACATGGCAAAGTCAACACCAATTACTACCATATATTCACGTTCTTCAAGTTTCATTAATTCTCTAACGCCAACTGCTGTATAGTAAAAGAAAAATTCTCCAACGCCAACTGCTGTATAATAAAGGAAAATTCTCCAACGCCAACTGCTGTATAGTAAAGGAAAATTCTTCATCTCCAACGCCAACTGTTGTATAGTAAAGGAAAATTCTTCAACACCAACTGCTGTATAATAAGGAAAATTCTCCAACACCAACTGCTGGATAATAAGTAAAATTCTTCAACACCAACTGATGTATAAGTAAAAATTCTTCAACACCAACTGATGTATAATACAAGGAATATTCTTCAACACCAACTGCTGTATAATAAGGAAAATTCTTCAACACCAACTGATGTATAATACAAGGAATATTCTTCAACACCAACTGCTGTATAATAAGGAAAATTCTTCAACACCAACTGATGTATAAGTAAAATTCTTCAACACCAACTGATGTATAATAAAGGAAAATTCTCCAACGCCAACTGCTGTATAGTAAAGGAAAATTCTTCAACGCCAACTGCTGTGCTGTATAATAAGGAAAATTCTTCAACACCAACCTGTATAATAAGGGAAATTTCTTCAACTCCAACACCAACTGCTGTATACATAATAAAGGAAAATTCCTCAACAACAACTGCTCCATACCACTTAGAAAACTCAACAACAAGGCCTGTTTAAACATTTCTGGTCTATTTTTATTATTATAATTTGAGTAACCGTTTTGGTATAAATTCTAGCCTATGATATAATTTTAGTAACCGTTTTGGTATAAATTCTAGCCTATGATATAAATTCTAGCCTATGGTTATATTTTTAGTAACCCTTTTGAGATTAAACCAATATAGGACTAAACAAACCCCTAACACTAACCCTAACCTTAATTCCTATTTAATTAAACCAATATAGGACTAAACAAACCCCTAACACTAACCCTAACCTTAATTCCTATTTAATTAAACCAATATAGGACTAAACAAACCCCTAACACTAACCCTAACCTTAATTCCCATTTAATTAAACCAATATAGAATTAAACCAATATAGGACTAAACAAACCATACCCTAAATAAATTCCAGGGGGTTGGGCGGATTGACTGCCGGGATTGGGGGGAGAAAACTTGTGCCCGTGCATTTACATCACAACCCTCCCTCCCTCCCTCCCTCCCTCCCTCCCTCCCTCCCTCCCTCCCTCCCTCCCTCCCTCCCTCCCTCCCTCCCTCCCTCCCTCCCTCCCTCCCTCCCTCCCTCCCTCCCTCCCTCCCTCCCTCCCTCCCTCCCTCCCTCCCTCCCTCCCTCCCTCCCTCCCTCCCTCCCTCCCTCCCTCCCCTCCCTCCCTCCCTCCCTCCCTCCCTCCCTCCCTCCCTCCCTCCCTCCCTCCCTCCCTCCCTCCCTCCCTCCCTCCCTCCCTCCCTCCCTCCCTCCCTCCCTCCCTCCCTCCCTCCCTCCCTCCCTCCCTCCCTCCCTCCTCCCTCCCTCCCTCCCTCCCTCCCTCCCTCCCTCCCTCCCTCCCTCCCTCCCTCCCTCCCTCCCTCCCTCCCTCCCTCCCTCCCTCCCTCCCTCCCTCCCTCCCTCCCTCCCTCCCTCCCTCCCTCCCTCCCTCCCTCCCTCCCTCCCTCCCTCCCTCCCCTCCCTCCCTCCCTCCCTCCCTCCCTCCCCTCCCTCCCTCCCTCCCTCCCTCCCTCCCTCCCTCCCTCCCCTCCCTCCCTCCCTCCCTCCCTCCCTCCCTCCCTCCCTCCCTCCCTCCCTCCCTCCCTCCCTCCCTCCCTCCCCTCCCTCCCTCCCTCCCTCCTCCCTCCCTCCCTCCCTCCCTCCCTCCCTCCTCCCTCCCTCCCTCCCTCCCTCCCTCCCTCCCTCCCTCCCTCCCTCCCTCCCCTCCCTCCCTCCCTCCCTCCCTCCCTCCCTCCCTCCCTCCCTCCCTCCCTCCCTCCCTCCCTCCCTCCCTCCCTCCCTCCCTCCCTCCCTCCCTCCCTCCCTCCCTCCCTCCCTCCCTCCCTCCCTCCCTCCCTCCCTCCCTCCCTCCCTCCCTCCCTCCCTCCCTCCCTCCCTCCCTCCCTCCCTCCCTCCCTCCCTCCCTCCCTCCCTCCCTCCCTCCCTCCCTCCCTCCCTCCCTCCCTCCCTCCCTCCCTCCATCCCTCCCTCCCTCCATCCCTCCCTCTCTCCCTCCCTTCCTCCCTCACTCCCTCCATCCCTCACTCCCTCCATCTCTCCCTCTCTCCCTCCCTCCCTCCCTCCCTCCATCCCTCCCTCCCTCCATCCCTCACCCCTCCCTCCCTCCCCCCCTCCCTCCCTCCCTCTCTCCCTCCCTCCCTCCCTCCCTCCCTCCCTCCCTCCCTCCCTCCCTCCCTCCCTCCCTCCCTCCCTCCCTCCTCTCTCCCTCTCTCCCTCCCTCCCTCCCTCCCTCCCTCCCTCCCTCCCTCCACGCACTGCAATCTCGGGTCTTCTCAATTTGGAGAGCGATCAAAGGTCAATTGCTTTGTGCGACAAAACAACTCACTTTGTAACCCCATTTCATTTAGAGAGAACGGATACACACACACACACAAATATCTACACACACACACACACACAAATACCTACCCACACACGCACACACACACACAAATACCTACCTACACACATACGCACACACACATACACACACAATTACCTACACACACACACGCACGCACACACAAATACACACACACAAACACACACACACACACACACACACGCACACACAAATATCTACCCACACACACACGCACGCACAAATATCTACCCACACATACACACACAAATACCTACCCACACACACACACACAAATACCTACCCACACACACACACACACAAATACCTACCCACATACACGCACACACACACAAATACACAACTCCTTCAAATACTTGCACATATTTCCCTTTACATTTCATTCATTATTAAACAATTACCTACACAAATACCTACCCACACACGCACACACACACACACACACACACACAATTACCTACCCACACACACAAATACACAACTCCTTCAAATACTTGCACATATTTCCATTTACATTTAATTCATTATTATTCAATTGGCAAATTAATTTTTGAGCCATTCCAATTGAACTCAAAGGACGCCTTCACTTTACGAAACATGCAAACACACACCTTCATGCATGTACATGTACGTACAAACATATACGCACAGACCTGTATTAATTCAATTCTTAAAAATACTTGTTCATATTCCAAAATGCATGGTATTCATTACTAAGCAATTGGTAAATTTTATTTTGGACCATACCAAGTGTATTAAAACGCTACCACAGAACACTTCACTTTACGAAACACACGTGCATATACACACGCAAACATGTATGCACGCACATGCATATGCGAATACATATACGTACATACAAAATACATGCACATACACGCACGCACAGTCACCCAAATATAATATCATTATTGAAACAACATAGCATTATTTTTAAATTCCTCGCATTTCAATATACAACTTTGATTCTAATTAAATTTTCTCAAGTCTTAATATTAACTATGTGAAGAAGTCATACTAAAATTGCAGTGGACAGCAACATTTATGCGTGTATTATTTACAAATATACACAATTTTCTCAAATAGTCTATACATTTCTCAGGTAGATCAAATTTTTACATTTTAGCATTGTATTACTTAGAGATATACAGAGTCTCATACACCAAATGATACAAATTTTAAATTTTGAACATGTATTAACTAGAAACAAATCATTTGCTCAGCACGATATTCGTCAATAATACATGTTTCATTATTTTTAGCATTATATTAATAGAAGTAGCCAAAGTGATCTACTATCACACTATAAAATTTTTCGCATTTTAGACTTGCATTATTTAGAAATATGCCATTTTGCAATCGCAGGTATTGAAATTTTATTTTAATATTGTGTTACTTAGAAATACACAGACTGCTCAACACCACATAATCGCATATTAGATAGAAATTCACAAAATGTGGAACTCTAGACGACACAAATTTAAGTATTTTAGACTTGCATTATTTGAATGTATGCATTTTCCCCAATCATAATGTGTAGAGTTCTTTATTTCAATAATTATATTTCTCGTAAATGTACAATGTGTTCAACATTACATTCATTTTATGTTATAATGTTTAGATATTATGAGTATAATAGCTAGAAATACACAAAGAGTACAACCGCATAATCACTGGACGATGTATTTCTTTAGATTTTGCGTCTTTATTGACCAAAAGCACAATTATTTCTCATATTATTCGTTTTAAGATGTGTGTATTTGCGGAAGGGGATGCAAATTTCTTCTAATGTACAAGAGTGATCGGCTTATTAGCAGAAGAAACGCTAAGTATTGCACACATTCTCTGTTTTTCAAAATATTTAGTAGAGTGCGTTAGGAGAGGGTGTGTATGAGAGGAGAGTAGTACATACGACAAGTGCATTCATTGTTAATTTTATAGCATTATTCAATTTTTAAGTTATCAATATATTGTAAATACATACTTAGAATAGAAGACTGACTTCTTTATATTCACATACTTAGAATACAAGACTGACTTCTTTAGATTCAACATCTTCTTGTAAATTCGCAGTCTGGTAGGAAACACTTATTCTTCCATTAATAGTATGTACTTTTTGATATAGTACAATGAATTGCAAGAGATTTCAACTTTATGTATCACTTTAACAAATACAGTATGAATTTACACACAATTTGAACATGTACATTATGCGGGAATTAATAATTTTTATAGGATCTTTTCAATTTTAAAGTATAAAAGTAGCAAATTTTGATAAATTGGGAAGTAAAGGTGAGGAGGAAATACATGTTTGAAGGTGTTATTGAGAAGGATTTCTGTATTACTAACTTAAAACATTGTAATTTCAATTAAAATTTTATTCAAGGTGAAAAAAAATTTATATTTTAGGAATACGACATTCCATAATTTCAGATTTCAACACTTTAAAAATTCTTTTAACTTTGGAATTTGCAAAAGTAAGAAATTGTATGTAAGTAATTTCGCAGAAATGAGTTTCACACTTTCAAGAATTAAGAAATTTCGACCTTATATTAT